>CALYDF020000252.1:0-25061 GCA_944474145.2 Dicrocoelium dendriticum
CTGCTTTCTCCCAACACTCGTGTACTTCACAACCAAACGGTTTCCTCTTGATTTATACTTATCAGGTAGATATTGTTAGAGTTAAGATAGGATCATAACAGTTGGCGGCTTTGTCTTGGCACCAGTCCAGCGCACCACAGCGGCACATGAAGCATTGGTTTTAGGGTTTTGGGTTATTTGCTCTTGGAACACCCGCCATGTCCCTGGATTGCAACACGCAATCTCGATCGTGGCCATAGTTTGTCTTTGAAGCAAATTTTATGCCATTTCCATAACTGGGACCAGCATCTAATGTAGAGGTTCGGAGATGCTATCCTTCAAAACTGCGCCCCACGACTTGACCGGTTTTATGCCTGATTAGGGCTCGACGGGTTAGAGATAGCTTGAGCTGCGCGGAGAGACCCAACCTAGTAGTTGACGGCTATCGTCTTCGTCACTATGCCATAGGTCTGCAGAAGCGCATGAAACATCAGATAGCAGTTTTGTTTGCTCTTCGCTAACCGCCGATGTGTCTGGCTTGCGAACACACAATCACCTTTGAGGCGACATGTTTTATTTGAAGCAAATCTATGACGTTTCTGTCACTGGGATCGCATCGAGTAATGTCCGCAATTCTGCTCTAGAATACTTTTTAACGCTGTAGTTTAGCTCCTCTCATGTAGTTGTGTTCGCGTTAGATTACCCTGAAGATATCGTCTTTGTTGAGTGATGGTCCGCAGGCCGACCAACTTGCACTTAAACCGCCTGGCGATATGAAGCGTCGATATATGGCACAACACTTTTCACCATCCAAGGTGCAAAGCGCTTTTTCAAGACATGCTGGCGCCTCTATCTGCACTCACCATCGGTGGTTCGACGCTGAAAGTAGTAACCGTGTTTTTTCTACTTGGAAATCTACGTCACTGTTGGGTGTGGCTATGAAATGAGATTTTGATGTGGCAAGCTCAGGAGCACCTCATGCCTTCTCCAGGCTGAGGCATTATGTGGCGCTGCCATGACATCCGTCATCATGGGCGGGCCTATACTGCGGCCCTCCGCGCTGTACTGTTGCACGGTTGCGATACTTGACCTGCTCGTACCGATGACCTACGCCGACTGTGTGGCTTCGCGAACCGTTGCTTGCGGTCCATTGCCCGTGTGTGGTGTCTGAACCATCTAAGCAACGCTGAAGTCAGATAACGTGTCTTGGGTGGAGACAGCCACTCCCTCGAGGCGCTTGTCTCGCTGCGCCAACTACGATGACTCGGACACGTACTGCGTATGCCCGTTCAGCGTCTTCCGCGCCGTGCCTTGTTTGTGGTCGCTGGACATTGTTGGAGGAGGCTGTGTGGTTGACAGTCTTCAATGTGGAGGCCTAGGATGCAAAAGCTGACAAAATAGCTTTCTTCTATTTGTTCTTCTCGAATCTCTGGATGCAGTCCCGATGATGCTGATTACCACTGGTTAGATGTCTTGGACGTGATGGCTCATAACTGAAGTCAGTGGCGGTCGTGTATCTCTGCTTGCTGTGGTGATTCCGCATACATCGTTCCCAAAGGAAAACAACAAAATATACTCAACGCTGTGAGCTGGTAAATAGACAAAGATTTTGCGTTTGTTTTCTTTTCTCTACTACTGTTTTACCGCGCGCTTTGTTAATCTGGTCCGGAGCTAGGAGCGGCTACACTCAGGTGCTGATGTACAACCGGTACGCTGCATTGCTAACTGTTCAATGGCACAAATTGCTTTGCCGACAGGGGAGAGATGGGACACAGACGTCGCATGTGTGCCTACGAACGCAGAGGACGCCGAACGGTTCATCTGTGAGAAGTGAACGTTGGCCAGACAACACAGCCGCAATGAATGCGTCATACTTTGACCGCATGGCAAGACCTAGGGAACGCACGCCGTTCAACTGTGAGAACCCGAAGTCAGCCGTACACCACATAGCCGCACTGAACGTGTCATGCTTCGATTGCTCGGTAGTCGGTCGTCATGCAGGTGAAAAGCCAGCAAAAGGGTTTCTTGCGAAGCGCCACAAGACTAGCTCTCCCCTACCACACACGTAAGCTTTATATAGGATGGTTTCTCGTTAAACGGAATCTACTGTCAGGAGCACATTGTAAGGTTACAGTGGGTCGGTTTTTCGCTTTACCCGTTCCATGCCGTGTGAGTAACTGCTGACTATTCACGCTCCTTGGGTGCATAAAAGCGATGTTCGTGATTTGATTTGACGTAAAAATCCTCTTAGATTTCGGTCTGCTCCGACGCACTGGTGGCACCATTAGACAGCACACCAATTTAGTCATGAATGCAACTATTGCCCTCACAGTCAGACAATTGCTAGTTGTACAAATTGATCAGGCCTTCGATGGTGTTTCTCGTGTACAATGGAGAATATACATTTATTCATTTCTTTACTTATATTTACATGAAATGTGTGAAATGTCTGTAAATATCAACGAATTAGATGTTTGCAACATCAAACAAATCGGACGGCCTCGCACCGTCATGGATGAAGTATCAGCTTGCGCGGTTGCGCAAGTGGTATGCAGTAACAGCCATCTCAGCATTCGGCAACTCGCACAACATTGCGAAACCACACCGTATGCTGTGCATCGGATATTGAAGGAAAAATTTCCGGCGGTACAGTGCACTGCAGGTGCAAGTGTTGAACGCATGCGATTCACAGAAGCGCCTGGAATTCGCCCGTTTGTTTTTAAACAGTCTGGACGTGCATTCCATTTTGTTCACCGATGAGGCGGTGTTCCCTCTGCATGGCGAAGATACGCAACATGTTTGGGCAACAACCAACCCACGGCAATGTAGCGCTTCACGTGTGCAACATAGCGCGAAGCTCATGGCCTGGGCTGGGTTGACTGGTCGAAAAATCATTGGGCCCTTTTTCTTTTCCAGGAGTGTGTCCGGTAGGTTGTTGTTTAACAGTACTAATGTCTGACATTTCTTAGCATCCTCGTACATGGAAATGTTGCAGAGCAGCGTCATTCCGCAGCTACAGTCGGAAGGGTTAATGAATAACTTTGGTGGCAGCAGGATGGCGCACCTGCACATTCGGCGCAATCGGTTCGTGCCTACCTGAACGAGACATTCGGTGGACGTTGGATCGGTCGCGGAGGACCGATAGAATGGCCTGCGCGATCACCGGATCTGAATCCCATGGATATTTTCCTATGGGGATACTTGAAGCGCAGAGTTAATAGAACGAAACCCAAAAACCTGGATGAACTGAAAGAGAACATTGTGAACGAATGTAGGCAGATTTTGTTGGAGACATTGCAGAAAGTGCTCGCCAACACCATCCGGCGAATGCTCCTCTGTAGCCAAAACGACGGAGGGCACTTCGAACATCTAATTCGTTGATATTTACAGACATTTCACACATTTCATGTAAATATAAGTAAAGAAATGAATAAATGTATATTCTCCATTGTACACGAGAAACACCATCGAAGGCCTGATCAATTTGTACAACTAGCAATTGTCTGACTGTGAGGGCAATAGTTGCATTCATGACTAAATTGGTGTGCTGTCTAATGGTGCCACCAGTGCGTCGGGGCAGACTGAAATCTAAGAGCATTTTTACGTCAAATCAAGTCACGAAATCGCTTTTATGCACCCAAGGAGCGTGAATTGTCAGCTGTAACACACACGCGATCGAAACGGTAAAGCGAACAACACTGTAACCTTACAATGTGCTCCTGACAGTATGATTCCGTTTAACAGTGAAACCATCCTAATTAAAGCTTACGTGTTTGTTGGAAGCTAGTCTTGTGGCGCTTCGCAAGAAACCCTTTTGCTGGCTTTTCACCTGCATGAAGACCGACTACCGAGCGATCGAAACATGACACGTTCAGTGCGGCTATGTGGTGTCCGGCTGACGTCGGGTTCTCACAGTTAAACGGTGTGCGTTCCCTAGGTCTTGCCATGCGGTCGAGGTATGACGCATTCCTTGCGGCTGTTTGTCTGGCCAACGTTCACTTCTTACAGCCGAACGGCTCGGTGTGCTCTGCGCTCGTAAGCACACATGTGGCGTCTGTGTCCCATCTCTCTTCTGTCGGCAAAGCAATTTGCGCCATTGAACAATTAGCAATGCAGCGTACCGGTTGTACATCAGCACCTGAGTGTAGCCGCTCCTAGCTCCGGACCAGATTAACAAAGCGCGCGGTAAAACGGTATTAGAGAAAAGAAAACAAACGCAAAATATTTGTCTATTTACCAGCTCACAGCGTTGAGTATGTTTTGTTGTTTTCCTTTGGGAACGATGTATGCGGAATCACCACAGCAAGCAGAGATACACGACCGCCACTGACTTCAGTTATGAGCCATCACGTCCAAGACATCTAACCAGTGGTAATCAGCATCATCGGGACTGCATCCAGAGATTCGAGAAGAACAAATAGAAGAAAGCTATTTTGTCAGCTTTTGCATCCTAGGCCTCCACATTGAAGACTGTCAACCACACAGCCTCCTCCAACAATGTCCAGCGACCACAAACAAGGCACGGCGCGGAAGACGCTGAACGGGCATACGCAGTACGTGTCCGAGTCATCGTAGTTGGCGCAGCGAGACAAGCGCCTCGAGGGAGTGGCTGTCTCCACCCAAGACACGTTATCTGACTTCAGCGTTGCTTAGATGGTTCAGACACCACACACGGGCAATGGACCGCAAGCAACGGTTCGCGAAGCCACACAGTCGGCGTAGGTCATCGGTACGAGCAGGTCAAGTATCGCAACCGTGCAACAGTACAGCGCGGAGGGCCGCAGTATAGGCCCGCCCATGATGACGGATGTCATGGCAGCGCCATAAATGCCTCAGCCTGGAGAAGGCATGAGGTGCTCCTGAGCTGCACATCAAAATCTCATTTTCATAGCCACACCAACAGTGACGTAGATTTCCAAGTAGAAAAAACACGGTACTACTTTCAGCGTCGAACCACCGATGGTGAGTGCAGATAGAGGCGCCAGCATGTCTTGAAAAAGCGCTTTGCACTTGGATGGTGAAAAGTGTGTGCCATATTTCGACGCTTCAATCGCCAGGCGGTTAAGTGCAAGTTGGTCGGCCTGCGGACCATCACTCAACAAGACGATATCTTCAGGGTAATCTAACGCGAAACACAACTACATGAGAGGAGCTAAACTACAGCGTTAAAAAGTATTCTAGAGCAGAATTGCGGACATTCTCGATGCGATCCCAGTGACAGAAATGTCATAGATTTGCTTCAAAGAAAACTGTCGCCTCAAAGGTGATTGTGTTTCGCAAGCCAGACACGCGGCGGTTAGCGAAGAGCAAACAAAACTGCTATCTGATGTTTCATGCGCTTCTGCAGACCTATGGCATAGTGACGAAGACGATAGCCGTCAACTACTAGGTTGGGCTCTCCGCGCAGCTCAAGCTATCTCTACCCGACGAGCCCTAATCAGGATAAAACCGGTCAGTCGTGGGGCGCAGTTTTGAAGGATAGCATCTCCGAACCTCTACATTAGATGCGGTCCCAGTTATGGAAATGGCATAAGTTTGCTTCAAAGCAAACTATGGCCACGATCGAGATTGCGTGTTGCAATCCAGGGACATGGCGGGTGTTCCAAGAGCAAATAACCAAACCCTAACCAATGCGTCATGTGCCGCTGTGGTGCTCTGGACTGGTGCCAAGACAAAACCGTCAACTCTTATGTTATGCTCCCATCTTAACTCTAGCTATATCTACCTGATGAGTACAAATCAAGAGGAAACCGTTTGGTTGTGAAGTACAGTGTTGGGAGAAAGCAGATCCCAAACACTCCACTTTGATTGTTGTCCGAATGATGAAATTGGCACAGGTTTGCTTCAAAGCAAATGTTACACCAGGTGATCCGATGCCGTAAAGTACACTGTCCTTCCACACACCTAACCGTGAACTTCACTCTCACCCAATGGCCCCCTGTTTTTCAAATGCATCAGGCCGTCACCTGTCCAACTCACTCTCATCTTAACCTATATGGTTAGCTGTCTTGCCAGTTTCATGTGACTTGAGATCTGGTCAATCCACTGTCTGGTGTGGTGAAGGTCTTTGTTCTGACGGCCCTAAGCGCCCATTAACCGCAGCTACAACGATGTTGTGCTCCTTTCTCAGCTTTAGGTATATCTACCTGACGAGTACGAATCAGAACGAAACCGTTCGGTCGTGAATTGCAGTGTTGGGAGAAAGCAGCTCCCAAGCTCTCCACTTCGGATGAAATACTTTGGTTTTATTGTCGATCGTGACGGTTAAAGACCTGATATGGAAACAATGCGCATCATCGAGAAATTATCTGCATCACACCATATACCTACTCTGCAATCGTTCCTGGGCATGGTAGGTAAGGTATTACGGTGCACCTATTCTTGATACGCATCGACTTCGAGGACCAATGAATGAGTTGATGGTAAACATCGACCCTGCATTTGTTCATCCAAATGTGTGGAAGCGTTTAGGCTCATCAAGAAAGCTCTTGTATCTGACTTAATGCTGGCACATTATGACCCAAAAGCAGATATTATTGTCTCCACAAATGTCTCTAGCTCTGGTGTTGGAGCAGTTCTCCGTCAGCGGTTCGACTCTAGCACCATGATATCGGTTGGTTACGCATCAGGTTCCTTAACGAAGTCCGAAAGAAACTATTCACAGATCGAGAAAGAAGCACTAGCTTTAACTTTTGCTGTCAAATACTTTCATCGGATGTAGCAGGGTAAAGAATTCGTATTGGCGGCTGATCATAAACCATTAGTAGCCATTTTCGATTCAAAGTACTGTATATCAGTGTTCAAGGCGAATCGACTCCAATGCTAGGCGACACCGTTGCTCGGATATAATTTTACTATAGCTCATGTGTCTGCGGCAGATTTCAATCACGCCGATGCACTGTCTCGACTTATCGCAAAACAGCCGAGTACAGAAGAAGACAGGTGATCTCGTCAGTTTCGATTGACTCGCAGGTGAAACAGCTTCTCTGTAATTCAACCAGAGCTCTCCCGATTACTTCTGTGGACATTCAGGAGCACACCAAACTCGAGCCTCTTTTACAAAATTATATTCGCTTTTAAAACACAAAGTAGCCAGATCGGATTACTGACACACACCTTAAACAATTTTATGGTCGACATGACTCGTTAGCACTGGTTGATGGTTGTGTTATGTTCGGTGAGTGCGTGGTTTTTCCGAACTCCCGGCAGGCAAGGGTATTACGATAGTTGCATCTACATCACCCCGGAATCTCACGGATGAAGGCTTTAGCCAGATGGTACGTGCATTGGCCTTTTATTGACAACGCCATCTATGATTGTGTCGCCACATGTAACCAGTGTGCATCAACAGCGAAACTTTCAAGCATAATCATCCAACACTGGATGCCAACCTCTAAATCTTAGGAGAGAATTCACTTTGATTTGGCTGGCCCCTGCAAGACCAGTGTTTTTGATATTGGTTCCTGCTTATATCAAGTGGCCAGATGTATACTTGATGCGCACGACTACGACAGTGGCCATGGTACGAACATTACCACAGTTATTTTCACCAAACACCTCGGTTTCCGATAAGGGTGGGCGATTTATCTCCGACGACTTTGGTGTTTTCTGTTAGCGTAATGGTATCAAACACTGCTGGTCGCCTTTGGAGCATCCCCGGTCCAACGGACAAGCAGAAAGCTTCGTTGATACCTTCAAAGGTTCACTTCTGAAACCTCGGGGAAAAAGTCTGACAGAGGTGATCATACAGCTGTTCCGGTTAACTTACCGAGCGAAGCCTAACCCCACTGTATCCGGCGGTAGATCTCCAGAGGAAGCCATGCTCGGGCGTGAGATAGGTCTTCCAGTTGATGCAACATGCCCTAAGGTTACGCAACGGCCACTCGCGTCAGGCGTGAACAGTTCTCCACCAGTTGAGCCGGAGTACACGTTGGATACATGGCTGAACCACCAAACCTGGCAACCTGCAGTGGTATGAAAATGGAAATGCACTGTGCTGTACGAGGTGTCTATCGGACCGTTGTCTCTCGGATGGCAGGTTAATCAGTTACGCAAATAACGGATCCAACACACAGTCACTTCTACATTCGAATTACTGTTCGATATACTGCAGGACACGTTTGAACTACAAGAAACTGTGGGTCTTGGTGAGCCGACGGAAAGGTGCAGAGCCATGCCACGGAATCACTCGGAGACCTATGCGGACAGCTAAACCGATCCAATGTTTATAGATGAACCCAGCACTTTATTCGTGTGAGTCTGGAAAAGGTGTTTACAAGGGGGAATGTTATAGCAGGCGATCCGGTGCCTTTAAGTACAATGTCCTCCCACACACCTGACCGTGAACTTCACTCTCACCCAATGGTCCACTGTGGTCCGTCTGCATCAGGTCGTCACCTGCCCAACACACTCTCCTCTTAACCTATATAGTTGGTTGTCTTGTTATTTTCATTTGATTTGAGATCTGGTCAATCCACTGTCTGGTGTGGTGAAGGTCTTTGTTCTGACGGCCCTAAGCGCCCATTAACCGCAATTACAACGACGTTGTGCTCCTCTCTCAGCTTTAGCTATATCTACCTGACAAGTACGAATCAGGACGAAGCCGTTCGGTCGTGAATTGCAGTGTTGGGAGAAAGCAGCTCCCAAGCTCTCCACTTCGGATGCTGTCCCAATGATGCAAATAGCATAGGTTTGCTTCAATGCAAAATGTAGCTTCACTCCTGGTCTCGTGTCGCAATCCAGACATTTGGTTGTATTGCATCCCGAAAAAGCAGCAGACCAGAGCAGCATCGGAACCTATGTAGGGCGAAATTGTCTGCACATACGCGCGTTACCATTAAATCGTTAGACTTCGAACCACAATCAATCAAATGCAAGGTCACATGACTGACCAACGCGTCCTAACTAGAAGTGTTAGTAGGATAAGCGCATCGAGGGCAAAAACAAAGCATAGTATTCGAACACGACAATGTCCTCTCCTCTGTTCGTAAAATTATAAGCAGTGCATGTCCATGAACGATCTGATTTAATGTCAGAACCCCGAAGAATTGTCATGTGGTTTTATCCGTTAAAGCGTATCGGTAGACAGGACTGCGTTTGCATTAGTTTGTACCGAGCGTTGTGTTTTAGATGTTTTGTCTGTTCAAAAGCACGTTGGGAAAGCGCTGTATGCAGCCGTCTTGCACTCACATTTGTCCTAACAGCCAATTTGTAAGTTCCTGGCGTGCACACAGATTCCACACCTGTCAGAGATCTGAACACATTACCTCCTTTCCGGGAATAGGGCAGGCTCACACGAACAAATGTCCCTGGAGGATATGTTCTGCCAACGCATCTATATTTGGCTGACCTGCCGACCAACCACCTTGTGGTGCCAGCTTGGTGGTCCGGGATTATCTTGGTCCAGCGAATGGTTCGGTGGCAGTGTTCTAGGACGTGGTGGGTTTTCACCTGGTAAGCGTTCTCTCTATAAAAGCCATATGTGTCCGTTTGACAACACTGCGACGTGGCGTATGTGACACGCCACTAAATAAAGTCACTGCCGCTTGTTTCTCTTTGCTGAAGAATTGTATCCCAGCACCTTGCCGCTGAAATCGTGGGGAAGATTGGGCCCCTGTTTGGCTACTCACCAAACAAAAGGCATATGAACTGAGCAAACAGTCATCGGCTCCCAGTGGGTCCGAATCCCTGACTTCGCTCCGCTGCCTTGCGGGTGGGCTATTGAGCCAAAGGCTCGGAGTGGAGTCCCCTAAGACAACTCCCTACTTCGGCTTGGACAACCGGGTATTATCATGCCCTCTGTGAAAACCATGGATTTCGCATTTACTACTACGTCGCTTACGTCTGCTGCTACTTTCGCTGCTACTCGTGCTTCTCCATCACACGCCATCTTTTCTCTTGTTGATAATCTACAACCTGTTGAATCTACTTCCAATGCCCGTCTTGCTGATATGCAAATCATCCGGCCATCAGCTATCCTTCGACCCAGTAATTCAATCCATCTGGCAGCGTCCAATTTTCGGACGCTTTTACAGCTTGGTTAACCGGTTGGTCTGCGCTCACTCTAGATTCACTCGCTATCGATGTTTGTTGCCTTTCAGATGCTCCACTACAGGATCCTATCACCGTGATTAAATTGTCGTCCCTAGTTGCTCTTGGGACCACATATTACCCACGTCTGTCTATTGACATGGAGTCAGCAACAGCCTGCTTAGCTGGTGTCGGTATCGCATTATGTGACCAATCGGAGGCCGCATTCCTCTACTGGTTTCCAATCGACAGCTGGCTGTGTGTGTTTCGACTTCAGCGCTCTTGTAGTATCAACAGACATTGTTTGTCGTTTCCGCCTACTCTCCAATCGACTGTAGCTGTGCATCGGTTACGGAGGACTTTTATCTTGGTCTCCACAACCTTTTGAACGAGGCCGAAAAGTCAAATGTCATCATTCCTGCTAGGTATCTCAATGCACGGTTATGTCGCCTGCTTTCGTGAGATGGTCTTCTTAGTAGCAGTCACGCGTTTGATGAAAGCCGTTCTGACAATGGTGGTAGACTTCTCACGTTATGCGGAGATCACCATCTGTTTCTCGCAAATACGAACTTTAGGCATACCAAAAGACGCGCAGTCACCTGGCGTCCTGCTTCACCAACGCTGGCGTGATCACAAATAGATCACATTGCAATTAGCTTTTGATGGTGAGACAGCGTCCGCGGTTGTAGATCGATTTGATCTACGCACCTCGATTCAGCCCATGCTTTGGTCTGCGCGGACATCCGCATGCACTTTGGCGGCTCCTCAAAACCTAAGCTCCATATGCTCGACACCAAAAAGTTAGCTGATCTCTGTACTCGATCAACTTAGTAAGCTTTCTTATCACGTGCATACATTGGAGCTCTACCTCGTGACATCGAAAATCATTGGGGTTTCCTGCGTGAAGCGATGCCAACTATTACTCATTCAATCTGCGGAATCACAAGGAGGCATCCGAGTGGCTGGATTTCTGCACACTCACTGGAATTGTTTGACCGTCGTAGAGCTATTCTGGCCGATTCAAATGGCAGTGCAATTCGTCGCATTCTTAGCCAACAACTTAGGCAAAGCCTAATTGCGGAACGCGAAACTGGGGTTTCCCAGCGCGCCTCAGAGATGCAAACGGCAGCCCTCTTTGGAAACGTCCTCAAGCTCTTCCAGGTCATTCGGGCCACTGGTCACAAAAGACGTGGTGTCAGTTAGGTCGTTTGTGACGTTGATGGAACGCCGATAAGCAACTTACATAGGCGTGTGGACCGCTGGGCTGAACACTTCCGCACGCAATACAGCTGGCCTCCTCCGCCAGCCAGTCTATTGAATGAACCTATTTGCGCGCCTTGGAACCTCTCATTGGAACCACCCACTGAAGCTGAGGTCTTCCTTGAGCTCCGACACCTGAAGCGATTCAAGTCTGCTGACCCAGACGGACTTCCTCCATAGCTGTTAGGTTCGGGGGTGAGGCACTTGCCAACCAGATAACAGCTTTGTTCTCTAAAACCTGGTGTGAATAAGCAGTTCCATCCGTTTGCAGAGAGTCAATAATCGTCACGATCTACAAGAAAATTGCCCGTACCCTATGTGCTAACCACCGTGGAATCTGTCTAATATCCGTTGCGTTCAAGCTGTTAATATCCATTCTACTCCGCAGACTAACCCCGACTCAAGAATTGCCTTCCCGTGAAGAACAGGCTGGTCTCCGCCCTGCTCGAGGGTGCATAGACTACTTGCTAACGCTCCGCCAACTACTTGAAACGCATCATCTTTACCGTCAGCTCACTATCGTTGTATTTCTGGGCATCCGTGCCACTTTCAACTCCGTTGTTCGGCCTGCTTTATGGGGTTGCTTTCAAAAGAATGGAGTACTCGAAAAGTATATTGCCATTCTTCGAACATGTGTTGCAATGTCTCAAGTAAAGTGAGGGCTTAAGGTAAGCTCTCTACACCTTTGGCTGTCATTAGCGGTGTAAGACAGGATTGTCCCGTGTCCCCGTTTCTCTTCAATTTTGCGATTAAGGATGTCTTTCTAAACGCTCTCGAGGGATTTCAGGGTTATAATGTAGAGCTTCGTACTGGCAACCGCTTAACCAATTTAGATTATGTTGATAATATTGCCTTGCTAGGTGATGACGCACAGATCACACAAGCTGTTCTAAACCGCTTGACGATTGAAGCATCAAAATATGGAATGACCTTTACCCCCAGGAAGTGCAAGCTCCTGGTCCTGTGTTGGCATCCACCTGCTCCAGTGCTCACTCTTCAAGGCATGCAGCTTGAACAAATGGACGACTTTGTTTACATAGGAGGCTGTGTTTCTGCTAATGGTAGTATTGAAAAAGTGATTTTCCTCCGCATTATCAAAGCCCGTTCGGCATTCGCCAACTTGAGGCATTTGTGGCGACGCCGTAACTTTTCACTACTGCTAAAGGACAGGGTCTACAATGCCTATGTTCACGCGGTGCTGCTATATGGGAGTGAGTCCTCATGGATTCGTGAGAATAAGTTGCGTCGGATTTCGGCCTTTGACAATGGATGTCTGCGGAGAATAGCTCGAGTGTAGTGGATGTACCACGTATGCAACCATGATGTTAGACCTCGCGCCTTGGGTAACACGGGTCTTCCACTTGCCAGACTGGTGTCACTGTGCTAACTGAGGTGGCTGGACCACGTTTCAGGCATGCCAAGCGAACGGTTACCCCGACGAACTGACTTTGCTCGCATAGGACCAGGATGGAAGAAATGGTGCGGGAGTTAGCCCAGCACGCAGCGACAAACGATTAAAGCGCTGACTTTCAGTTTGGCTGTCGTAGGTTCCGTGCTTCTTCCGGCCTGGGGATCAAAGATGAAGAACACCGCTAGCTAGAAATGCTTTCGGAGATGGCACAGCGCCGGACGCAGTGGAAAAGGTGTACAAATGTTTGTCTACTTTGCTTGATTGAGACAGCAAACATTAAACAGAAAAAATGAGAAAACGGCGTGTGAAAAATAGAACAAACAAAGAAAAGAAAAGATACAAATAAAAACGTTTTTGCAACTTGCATCTCCTTTCGTTACGGCCTCTATATTTATTACTTCAGTTTCATGGTTTTCGCTGGCTGTATGTCAATCTTATAGACTGCTGGTAATAATAAATAAATACTAATACGCATCTATTTGTAGCCTGGTTAACAACCCGTCTTTCATGTTCTCTGTAATCGGCAGTTGCTGCGGAGGTAAAGGCTGCATTTAATTGAGTTCGAATTGATCGCCCCAGCATTAGCTCCGAGGGGGTCGTTGCCGTTGCCGTATGTGGAGTAGCTCTGTATACTTCCCATGCAAATACCAAGGCATCATCCCAGGATTCTCCTGAAAGCCAAAGGACTTGTAGATATTCTTTCAAAGTACAACCAAGTCGTTCGACGAGTCCATTCGCTGCACGATTATAAGGTACAGTCCGCGTGTGTCTGACACCATTGCGCCTTAGGAATTCAGCATACTCATTACTTCGAAACTTTGGGCCGTTATCAGTGAGTATTTCTTCTGGCAAACCGTACCTTGCAAACAACGGAACCACTTTATGATGACGGTTATAGTTAGGTCCTCGCATAGAATAGCCTCTGGCCATTTGCTTTAGAAACAGTTAGCCACCAGCATGTTTCGCTTCTACGGAAGTGCACCAGCAAACGGGCCCATAATATCGATAGCATTTTTTCCATGGCTACATTGAGTACACTGGAGCATGCCGGGGCCTCTTACTCATATCGCAAGCGTAACATACCCGAATAACCGCCTTGACACCCAGCCTTTGTTCGCACAATCCCTGGGTGACGTTCATGCGCACATGCAACTACTAGAGGAATGAGGGTTGCAGGAACCACAAACTGTTCGCCTCTAATAAAGCTGTTGACCACAATAGAAAGCTCTTGCCGTAGGGTATAGTATGGAAGTAACTCAGGTTGGATCTTGGTACGACTGGGCCATGAAGTGGATATGTACTCCCGAAACTTCGCTAGGACAGGATCTTTATCAGTGTGTTCTCGTATCAGATCAAATGTTATTGTAGGTGATCCGTCTGATAGCTGCGATATATTTGTTACCTCCTCTAAGTCTTCGTTTTCTCCTTCGTTGGATGGTGGGGTTTCGACAAAGCATCTGCGAGTTGGTAAAAGCACCCTGATACGTATTTTATTTCAAAATCATGGTTCAATAAACGTGAGTACCAGCGACTCAAGCGTACTGGCTTGTGGCCATTGTTACCGCGACTTGTCTTGTTCTGTAGCCCAAAGAAACTCCTACTTTTGGCGCATCAATCTCCGCAAAAGCTGGGCAATAGTTCCAAAATGCCGTAAATGTCGAAGGTAATAAGAACACAAACCCAAGAGATGTTTCAGCTGTGTAATATTGCATGATTTTGTACAATCGAGAAGGGTTGTGGTGCTTTTCACATTAGGCTTAATATCTGAGGTGGAAATAACGTGTCCAATAAACTCGACCTCCGTTACAACGAATTGACATTCGTTGGTATTCAGACGGAGATTTAGTGAATTCGATGTATGTAGCGCGTAATGAAGCTTTTCCTGCTGTTCGGTGGGGTTACTACAAAAGACACAAATATCATACATATACACAACACATTGTTAGAGATATCATAACGATAGAATAATAAATTTCTGGCAAGCTGCAGGCGCACTACTAAGGCCAGTTGGGAGCATTTTATTGTTATAAAATGTCATGATTGAGGAAAGCACTCAAATGTCGGCAATCTGGAGTCAGTGGCATGTGATAATATGCCCCGCGAATAACCGGCTTTGAAAAACGTTTGTCGATTCAAACCACAACCAGAAAATCATCAAAAGAACGCAGAGATAATTTGTCCGAAATTATATGTCGATGAACACAAGCAGAGAGCGAAATTACATTTGAATGCTAACAGATGGATGAACCTATTCAAAACACTGTACGCATCTAAAAGCCCATCGTGAAAATATATTTCAAAGCCTGCGACAGTCCCTCTCGCGTGGCCAGAGTTACAGGCCCAGGTTATGAAATAATACAAAACAAACATTGCTAATATAAGACAAGATATTCATCCCTGTTTATAAGAAATATTGAAACCGTAACAATATCGAGCATATGCCCATCAGCATTTGGGTAGCTGCTGAAAGTGCAAGCAGAAGGATGTACAGTTACCTGACCAAAATGCTGTCTGGAAAAACAATATGACACAAATGTGATTGGTGTCGCGGAATCTTGTTCCATGTCTAGACAAATAGTTTTAACTTCAAAAGACACACAACGAATATCTGGCGAAGGCAGTTTGGGTCCTTGAGTTGGAGACGAAAGTGGATGGTCGCATTCCTTAACGCCATATATGCATAGTTCATTGGAGACCGGAGAAACTCTAGAGTCATTTGCAGAATCAACTAATGAAATGGCGCAGGAAAAATAAACCCGAGCAAAACAACCGGTCTTATTGCAATTCCGAACAACCTTCTCGTGGTGCCAGCTGGGTGGTTCGGGATTATCCCCTTTCAGCGTAGGGTGTGGCTGCCGTGTTCCACGACGTGGTGGGATTTCGCTTGACAAGCGTTCTCCCTATAAAAAGCCACATGTATCCGTTTAACACCACTGTGACCTGGAGGATGTGACTCGCCACAAAATGAAGTTACTGCCGCTTGCCTCTCTCTAAGCGGCATTGAAATTCAAGGGTGTGTTGGGCCCCGTTGTATCAAGAAAGCCGCAGGACAGGTAGAAAATGTTTCTGGTAAATTAACCAAGTACAAGTGAGTCAATCCCTTGTTAAACGGAGAGTCAAGCGACAGACATACGACCAATATTAAGGTAGGAAAGATTCAACAAGCCAACCAATGAGTTTGAGCAAATCGATGTTGCTCACATGGTTACCACATTATCGTTCCCCCCTCCGAAAAGCCGTCTTAACCTGGTTCGTAGCGATCAGTAGTTTTCACTGTTCTCGCGGACCGACGCAGCTGACGTCGAGGTAATGGTAACTCAGCCGAGTCTTCATGCGCAGATCGGTCGGGCTGATTAGCTGGTCCGTGAGCTGTGTGGAGTCGACGCGCGTTGACAATTAGGCCGTTCTCCAATCGATAGGTGCCCCAGCCATGCGTACGGTCGATGCGCACTGGAGCGGAAAGGAAGGTGTGCCTTTCTTTGTCGCCCTGTTTTTGACGCGAACGTATGTGCCGGGCTGCATTGATTTCGATTTTGAGCGTAGGAATTTTGGCAAGATGCTATGCGATTTGAAACTTCGGTATCTCTCACTGATAAAAGGTTATCTGCAGCATTTAACTTTGTGCGTAAGGGCCTTCCTAGCATCAGCTCCGCTGACGTTCTTCCGGTGGCTCTGTGGTCACAAGTTCTGTAGGAAAATACCGCGGTTAAAACTGCATCCTCCCTGTCCGAACCTCCTATGTGTATGGCTTGTATAGCTTCTTTTAGTGACCGGTTTAAACGCTCGACCATGCCGTTGGCTGCAGGATTGTAGGGCGCAGTTCTGGAGTGATTAATGTTATGGCAATGTAGAAAATCTGCGAATTCGCGGCTACAAAATTGTGGCCCGTTATCCGTTACTAGTTCATGCGGTAAACCGAAACGGCCGAACAAGTGTTTAAGCCAACATAACACAACCGAAGTAGTAACTTGGTCGCACATATGTAATTCAGGCCATCTACTGTAAAAACATCTAGCAACAAGTAGATTTTGCTTATTCGCAGGAGCAGTAGCGAAAGGGCCCATAATATCAATGGCGATTTTGGTCCATGGTTTCATCCGGTAAGCAGTTGGCTGTGTCGGGGCTTTAACGGGCAAAGAACTTTTGTCCGCTAATCGGCAAGCGTTGCAATTGACCACAAATGTCTCAATGCTAGATGCCATTCGTGGCCACCAGAAATAGAGTCCCACTCGACTTTTTGTCCGAACTATACCTGGATGCCCCTCATGTGCGCAAGCTATTATCTTGGCTATCAACTGGGGCGGAGCTACAAACACCGAACCGCGCATCAGGCAACCATCTACCACTGATAGTTCATGTCGAATTGCATAATACTGAATTAACTCACCGGGGATTTTGTTACTCTTGGGCCAGCCCTGTTGCACATATTCAATGATCTCATGCAGTAAAGGATCGTTAGCATTTTCCCTTCGTAGTTCCCCGATTGTCAAGGCAGACAGGTTGCTCCGAGATTGGAAACTAGTACCGCCTCTCTGAGTCTCTCTTTTTCATCTTCCAACCCCACCGGTAAGCGAGATAGGCCGTCAGCAATCTGATTTTGCAAACCCGTCCGGTACACAATTTCAAAATGGTAGTTAAGGAGACTGGCATACCAGCAATTGATTCGCATTGGGCGAGATCTTTTAGATCCATTGCTGAGAAGAGCCGTTAGGGCCGAATGATCAGTACGCAGAATAAAACGACGACCGAACAGAAATAAATGCCACTTTTCACAGGCCCACACACATGCAAGGGCTTCTTTTTCCCCAGCTGCATAATGACGTTCGAAATCTGATAGCTTTCGTGATGCGTAGGCAATAACTTTCTCCTCTTCGTTTTGTATTTGTGAGAAGACGGCTCCGAGACCGACATCAGACGCATCAGTGGGCACAAAGGTGCGGCAAGATTCGTCAAAAATGGCAACTAAGGGAGCAGACGCAACTCTCCTTTTCAGTTCATCAAAGGCATTTTGATGATTGCTGCCCCAAACGAACGATGGTCCTTTCTTTGTTAGCTGTCGTAATGGATCTGCCACAGTCGCAAAATCCTGCAAATAGCGCAGGTTATAAGAGCACATTCCTAAAAAGGACTTCAGTTCTGTCAAGTTTTTGGGTGTTGGCGCTTCAGAGATGTTTTCATCACTTGGTCGAGTGCCACTGCATGAAATGACGTGTCCCAAAAACTGAATTTCTGGTGCATTGAAGAGACATTTTTCTGCGTTCAGACGCAAATTGAGATCACTGAGGCGCTGGAGGACTTTGTGTAGCATTTCATCATG
This sequence comes from Dicrocoelium dendriticum, assembly GCA_944474145.2. Classification (NCBI taxonomy): domain Eukaryota; kingdom Metazoa; phylum Platyhelminthes; class Trematoda; order Plagiorchiida; family Dicrocoeliidae; genus Dicrocoelium; species Dicrocoelium dendriticum. The sequence goes on from CALYDF020000252.1 coordinate 17,997, forward strand.
TTCTTCCTGTGAGCGGCCGAAAACACAAATATCATCCATGTAGGCAACCTGCCCATCGATACCTGCCAGGGCGAGTCATGAACTTTTACCAGGCGGCGGGCGTGGAACTCAAAACTATGGGTAAGACTTTGTACTGAAATAGGCCATCAGGAGCAAGGAAGGCAGTTAGGTGTTTGCAATCATCGGCCAATGGCATATGGAAAAATGCACTTTTGAAATCTAGCTTGGAAAAAACAGTTGCATTAGCTAAACGTACAGTGAGCTCATCATTAGATGGCAAAACAAAGCGCTCTACGACGATCTGTTTGTTCAGTGCCTGCAAATTGTTGCATATCCGGACAGTACCGTCTTTTTCCATGACACAAACTATTGGATCCACCCACTCAGAGCAGTCGATGGGTTCAATATAATCATTTGCTAGCATCGCTTGCAGGGCTGCTGAGACCACTTCACGTTTCGCTAGCGGAATGGGTCAAGGTTGACCAATGGCGACCGGTTTCGCATTCGGTTTCAGCTGAATTCGATGCACACCACATGGAATACGGTCGATGGACTTCTGGAAGAGCTTCGGATAATGTTCCTGCCAGTGTGCTACGTTGACGGAAGAGATAAGCATGCTGTCTAATGATGGTACAATGTGCAAAACCACCATAGCATTCCTCCCCAGCAAGGGGCGTCTGTTGTCCGAAGAAATATACACTGCGACATCGGCAATCACAGTATGCAACTGCAAAGGTACGATAATAAATCCCAATATGGTTAGTGTGTTCCCACTAGAACTCCAGGATGAATGTGAGGTGGGATGTAAAGTATGCTGTGAGAGGTAGCGTTCATAAAATTGGAAAGGCACGATAGTGACTGGAGAAGCAGAATCAAATTCCATTTCCAGTGGAACAGCACCTTTAACAGTAAGGATCAATACAGTACGAATGTCAGCAGCGGGAAACTTCGGTTCAACAACGGATATAGTTTCACAACCTGAAGGTATGGAGTCAGCGGTGATTGAATAGATCTTGTCTTGAGTTGGATCGGTAACATGGCATTCCGGTGTATCATCCTCTTTAATGAGCGCGACAGCCTGCGATCGACAACAGCGGGCATAGTGTCCAATTCTACCACAGTTTTTACATTTGAGGCTGTATGCGGGACAACCAGCAAAATTAGCTTTGTGAGACGTGATTCCACAACGACAGCAAGACAATTTGTCTGTCGGACGTTGCCGGAAAGATTTACTCTCGCCACTTCAGCTAAGCGGATGGAACAAAGCTCCTTCGATTGCAATGAAATTTCCGTCTTTACTCGGGCTAATTCGCAAGCTCGATCTTACGTTAGTGTGCAAGCGTCTTCCTGCAATAGCGCCTCACGTATGCGATTGTCAGCGATTTCAGTGATCAGTTGCTGAGTGAGCATACATCCTTCAATCTTTTTCTGTGGAATAGACGAGTAGGCGCACGGTCGTACCGCACGACTCAGCCGAGCAATGAAATCATTCAAGGGTTCGCCTGCTTCTTGGCGTATTCGGGAGAAAATATATCGCGCGGTAAACACGTTCATTTGGTAACTCCATGCACGATCGAGAGCATTGAAGGCGTCTATAACCGATTTGCATCACTGGAGACCCAAATCATCGAATTGCTGCTGTCCCTCATCTCCGCGTAAATGTCGAAGCAGCTTCAATCTTTTATCCTCACTAAGAGCAGTAGGGAGATCGCTGATTAAATCCAAGTAGTTTAGGAAGGATGTTTTCCAACGGAACCAGGCATCCGATGTCGGTCTGCTGCCGCAATCAGTCCAAAATGGAGATGGGGGTTGGATGGAAAGATTTATTTTTGCCTCCGCGACGCCACAATGTTATATCCAGAAAGCCGCAGGACAGGTAGAAAATGTATCTGGTAAATTAACCAAGTACATGTGGGTCAATCCCTTGTTAAACGGAGAGTCAAGCGACAGACATACGACCAATATTAAGGTAGGAATGAGTCAGCAAGCCAACCAATGAGTTTGAGCAAATCGATGTTGCTCACATGGTTACCACATTATCGTTCACCCCTGGTCCCATGCGGTCCTAAATGTGTATGAACCACTTGGTTGGTCACCTGCTCCCAAAGGGTTGCGATACCCTCAAATCGCCCTGCTGCCTTGTAGGTTAGATCTTGGATCAAATGCTCGTGGTGGGACCCCTTAAGACAACCCTCTACTTAGGCTTGGACAACCGGGTAGTTTCACGCCCACTGACGAACCATGGAAGAATTACACTACTGCTTTCCCTCTTGTTATGTCTACTAGCTTTACTGTCTCAGCTGTTCAACATCTGTTTACAGATCATCCCACTTCCGGGTCTTCAATTACACCTATCTCATCCCCGGTCACCGTCAACAACAGCTCAATGGCCGCATCTGACAGAATTCTGAGCCAAGCGTTTGTGTTCGTTGCTCGGTGGTCACAACATCTGCAAACTCAAGCGAAGCCCAAGCTTTCCTTCCTCCTGTTTCTCCATTCGGCCTTGCAGCGTTCAATGTGCGCACTCTGATACAGATCGGACGACAAGCATGTCTGCCCGCACGCTTGAGACACTCTCGGTAAACTTCTGTTGCCTTCCCGAAACCAGGTTGTAAGACGCTAGTACCGTCATCATAATGACATCTCCGGCAAACTTTGAGGTCAAATACCACTTGCGCCTTTCCGGAGACCCAGAAGCCGCCACTTCTGGCCAAACTAGCATCGGGGATGCAATGAGTGACAGGGCTGAGGTCACATTGTTTGACTGGATCCCAGTCAACAGCTGGCTATTTGCAGTCAGGCAACAAGGTTCATGTAAGTAAGGAAAGCGTCGAGATGTTACACGTGCCTTGTTTGTCATCTCCGCCTACGCGCCTACAAACTGCAGCGCGGATGCAGTCAAGGACCGCTTTTATCAACAGTTACATCAGCTTCTGCTTTCCGCTAAGAAGTCTGGCATTGTCATTCTTTCCGGAGATTTAAACGCACGAGTGAACAACTTGCCACCAAGCGAACACTATCTTGGGGGTAGTTTTGGCCTCGGTAGTAGTCGATTAGACAATGAAGACAGACTACAGATTCTTTGTTCTGATCATCATCTGTTAATTTCGAGTACAAGTTTTCGTCATTCGAAAAGACAGGTTGCTACCTGGTGTCCGCATTCCTAAACACAAGAACGCTCCCTGCATGACCACATTGCAATAAGCTACAGACGGCGCGGAAGTGTAACAGACTGCCAATCGTACTGGTCAACTTGTCTGGACTCTGATCACGCATTGGTTCGCCCCAAAATATGCATGCGTTTCGTGGCATCCTCCACACATATGCACTACCGACCGAATGCCCGCAATAAACTTCTGTTCCCTATTGAACAACGAATGCAAAACTTGGGCAGTAAGCAGAGTACTTCTCATCTAGCGCGTAGCTGAAAAAGTATTCGACAAAAAATAGAGCACCTACGATGTAATGCCATTAGTCCATGGACTTCTCTTCGTATGCCATCTTCGACTTGTCGAATTTTACAATAAAGATTTGTGGTAGAACAACTGGTAAACACTTTCATTGGCTCCTTATCCATAGCAGAAAAGGGGGCGTCAAACTCAGAGCTAGACCCACAGAATGAAATCCAAATGACGCGCCAGAAGTGTCGTCTGAAGATGATGCCTTAAAACAACCTGCGGCAGCCAAATTAACAATTTTTAAAGGGTGAAATACTATAACCAGTGATGTGTGTTACTTCTTTTATGACATTTCACCGCATGTTTACATAAAGCGACATATAACACGACCGCCCGATGAATGTCTTGTCTCGGGCACCCAAGTGCCCGATGGTGTCGACAAGGCCGTAACTAAGGCAATTTCAAGTTTTCAGACGATGCCCAATTGGCTTTCGAGGAGCTCAAATAAGCTAACTCAAACATAGCGCTTCTCGCCCACCCAGACCCATCAGCATCACTTTTTTGACAACTGACGCATCAGACACCGCCGTCGGTGCCGTTCTTCAACAACTCATCGACCAACAATGAGTACCTCTAGGTTTATTCTCAAAACATTCGCCGCCTGCGAAATCGCGTTACAGCACCTTCAGTAGGGAATTATAAACAATCTACCTAGGTATCCGGCATTTTTGTCTTTATCTCGAAGGTCGACTTTTTAGTTTTCACCGACCACAAGCCATTCACCTAGCAATCAATGGTGCGACTGACAAGTATTCTCCGCGGGAAACTAGACAGTTTACCTCTCTCAGTTCACGACATCCGTAGGATATATCCCAGGCGATCGTAAACGTCGTCGAAGCTAATTCACGCATCCAAAGATCAGCATAGTTTTGGGTAAAAAATCGATCCAGTCGCCATAGCTATTGTCCAACGTGACAACCCCAACCTAGAGAAGGTTGGACGATACACCGCAGGAACTACGCAAGCTTCCACTCGTTTCATCTGACGAAATCATTCTATGAGACGTTTTACAAACTGAAATTCGAAATCCCCACCGAGCGCCGAAAATCTGTAACATCCTGCGACGTTAGCCAAGTACCAGGCCTCTCTGTCAAACCTAATTGCTTCATCCTCTAACGATGGTCTCAATTCACAATGAATGCGCATCAAAGATCTCTTAATTTCTGCCAGTAATGTCAGTTATGGATTTGCTTGTCACTGCCTCCTTGTCGCTGATGGACAGACGCCGCTTGCTCCCAGCCGACACCAGCTGTAGTGAGGAACGCCGATCCCTGGATCGAGCGTTGCGTAGGAGCTTACAGAAGGACCGTGAAACCTGGTGGTGTGAACGCGCTAGCCAGATGGAACTTGCAAATCTCCTGGTAAATCCAGAAAACTTATCCACCTCATCCGAGTCACCGAAGGCTTCCGGTCTGGAGTAAGCGAGTCAATCTGCGAAGTGGATGGCTTCCAAATCACTAATCTTCAACGACGATTAGAGCGATGGGCCGAAGGTTTTCGATCGCAGTTTCCCTGCCGCCAACTCCATCAGTTTTCACTGGGGGGCGCACTGGTGATGAGAGGACAATCCCAAGTGAGCCTCCCACTCACCAGGAAATCTGGCGGGAACTCTGCTGCCTAAGGCGTTATAAGGCACCCGGTCCTGATGGTCGACCTCTTGCTCTACTTAAAGATAGGGGCCCTCAGGCGCTTCGAGAACTCACCGCTTTGTTCTCAGAAGTCTGGGCAAAAGAGGAGGTTTCATCATACTGGAGTGAGTCGGTAGTCGTTCCCATCTTCAAAAAGACCCTGCGCACAAATTGCTCCAATTACAGGGCATACGTTTGTTTCCCGTCAATTGCAATATTCCGGTCTCCATCATTCTTCGCAGGTTGTCCCAAACGCGTGGATTACTACAGCGAGAAGAGCAGACTGGTTTCCACCCTAGTCGTGGCTGTAACGATCAGATTTTCACACTCCGTCAGCTTCTCGAGCTCTGCCATGTGCATCAAAAGCCAACAATTGTGTTCCTGGATATATGTGCTGACTTCGATTCTGGCGATAGGGCTGCATTGTAGCACTGTCTGTTGAGGAATGGTATTCCAGAGAAGTTCGTTTCCATTCTGCCTGCTCTGTATAGTCTGACATCGGACGAAGTTAGTGTTTATGGCAAGCTTTCGCCTTTTTTGTTGTCATCAGTGGGGTTCTAGAAGGATGCCCAATCTCTATATTCCTCTCCAACTTTGTTATGGAGGATGTCCTCAAAAATGCGCTAAAAGACTTGTTAAACGCTGACGTTGAGCTCCTCCTAGGTAGTCGTGTGATTGATTTGGATTACGCTGATGCTATCGACTTGATGGGTGACGGTTTACAGGCCATCCAACTTGCACTTAACCGCCTGGCGATTGAAGCGTCGAAGTATGGCATGCACTTTCCACCATCCAAGTGCAAAGCGTTTTTTCAAGACAGGCTGACGCTTCTACCTGCACTCACCATCGATGGTTTGACGCTGAAAGTAGTACAGAGATTTGTCCATCTGAGAATCTGCATAGCTGCTGATGTGGCTGTTGGAAATGCATTTCCTATGCGTATCAAAGGAGCTCTTCTCTCTTTCTCCAGGCTGAGGCATTTATGGCACTGTCATGACATCCGTCTCTCCATCAAAGGACGGGTTGTTAATGCTACTTTCCACGCTGTACTGTTGTACCGTTGCGCAAATTTCTCTACTCGTACCGATGACCTACGCCGACTGTGTGGCTTCGAGAACCGTTGCTTGCGGTCCATCGCCCGTATGTGGTGTCTGAACCACCTAAGCAACGCTGAAATCAGACAGTGTGTCTTGGGTGGAGACAGTCACTCCCTCGAGGTGCTTGTCTCGCTGTGCCAACTACGATGGCTCGGACACTTACTTCGTATGCCCGTTCAGCGTCTTCCGTGCCGTGCTTTGTTTGTGGTCGCTGGACATTGTTGGAGGAGGCGTTGTGGTGGACAGCCTACAACTTGGAGAAGCAGGATGCAAAAGCTGACTTCCGTTTGTTTTGCTTGACGCCCTGGATGGTTTCCCAAAGTTCCTGTGTGCCGCTAATTAGACTCCTTTGATGTTATGACCCAAAAGTAACTCAGTGGTGAGAGTGTTTCTCTGCTGGTTGTAGTGATTCGCATTCCCCCTCAATGAAATTAGCGACAAAAAATACGCAAATAATGTACGTGATAAATGGGCAAATAAATTGTTTGTTTTCTTTCTTATTTTACTTTAATCCCGTTTTCCCATTTCGCTAAGTTTTCGTTGGTACAAAATCAGTAGACAGACGGTGCTGTATATATATATATATATATATATATATATATATATATATATATATATATATATATATATATATATATATATATATATATATATATATATATATATATATATAGGGCTTTCCTCTCAACTCTAGCTATCTCGACCTTGCCAGTCCACTTCTGGACGACGCCGATCGACTCTGTAGTTTGTGTTGTGAGAAAACAGCTCTGAAGCTCTCCACTTCGGATGCGGTCCTAGTGATCGAATTGGCAAAGGTTTGCCTCAAAGCGGACTGTAGCCACATTCATGATTGCGCGTCGCCATTCAGACATACGGCTGGTA
>CALYDF020000253.1:0-24998 GCA_944474145.2 Dicrocoelium dendriticum
GAATGTGACCTTTAGCGAAAGACAACTTGTGATGCGTGGTGGGTTAGACTTGTCCTCTATACTTGTGAGAGCCATTGAACCGGTTTATTGTTAAGAAAAGAAATTTTCCCTTTTCTGAGGTAGATTTTATGTAATCCGATAGGCGCCTTATCAGCATTTTACAGAATCAACTGCGGATTAAATAACATGAAATCCTGACAAATGCAGCAGTTTTAATTGTATGCATTCAATAATGAAGGCCGCATTGATATCACTCGAGTAAAAGGGTTTGCACTCTTGAGCACCGATGAACTGTTGAACAGAATCCTGTTTTATTTCCAGTTGACAAAATACAGGTTTGTTAAGTCAGTTTTGTTAAGTCAGTTCTTCATCATAGTTTTCTACTGACTAGCACCTTGTGGGCAAATTGACGGACCGAGAAATGTAAGCGAGATCTGGACTTCTCATTCAGAATATCATGTTAAGCGGAAGTAATTCAGACAAAAAGCTGTCACATTTTTCTTACAAAACTTATTACATCCACCGTAAATAAAGTAAAAATGATGTTCAAAGGAAAGACAGCAGTCAATTTAAAGGCGTTCCTAAAATTGCGTTCTCGCTATAGTAACCTTTGATTGGGTATAAAATCATCCTCATTCTTTGTCTGATTTAGCTACCTTTCCTGATCATTCGTTGAACAGTAATAACAAATGTTTCTGTGGTACTACTCTACATACCAAGTTAGTAACAAGAACAAAGTTTGCACTATGTTAAAGCTTGTCTAGCGACAAATTCAGGTTGCTTAAATTGTGCCCGACATGAATGCGAGCGGCAAGAGACCCATTTTACTTGTATTTTGTAATACAGAATTTTCCATCGGATTTCCAAAGTTTTATATCACGGGATTGGCTGCAAAATGGTGTAATCAAAGTGCATGGGTAGTACTTATTGACAAGTAACAGAATCAGCTTTTCGTGGGGAAAGTTGAAGAAAATGAAGTGCGCTGATGAATTTCGTAGACCAAACGTTTGTGTGGCAGTTTGGAATGTGTTTCGATCGTTTTAATGCCTGTCTATAATATTAGAGGCTGTCGATATACCGGTGGTTTCCGGTGATGGGCGATGGTAGTTTACCCTGAGTACCCGGAATTTGAGATCAGCAGAAATAGATGGAACAAAGAAAGTACTCAAATAGAGCATTTCCCTTCCTCATATATGCAGGGTTTTTGTTTGCTTGATTAAACTTGGATATTATTATTTGTGTTAGTGAAAGAGGAGCCTGTCAAAGAGCAAGTAGACATTTAACTCAACCTCTTCCTTTTTGAATTCTAATATTTTGCGTTACGGCTTTGTAAGGTATATTGAATACAATCAACTGACTTTGCAACATTCGAGACCTAGTATAGCTTGATGAGGAAGCGGTAACATTTGCATTTGTTCAGGGTAAACCAAACGCTATTATATTCCGGTAATTAATCACATAAAATTTGCTTCAAGCTGGCTAGTGAGGCGCGTAAAAACTGGTAGGCACTAAATTAAACAGTTCAGCTTGTCAATATTGGCATAATTTTACACTTACGAAACACAGTCTTCGTAAAGTTTTCTACAGTACAAGCTCGAGAATCAGATTCTATATAACAGGTAGAGGAGCATCGCGCTTGGATAAATTCAAATTGGCTGCTTGATGTACTGTTGTACAGATACACAACGACTTCTGCTACGGGGAGAATCGAGATTTGGTGGGTTGTTCTTTTATTATTTGGGGATACTCTGTCCTTTGCACAACAGTAACATGCAATCCAATGAATAGCGAGCTTCGCTATATCACATCCATTAATTAAGTCAAACGCCCGTTGCCGTCCTTCGTAAATCAGTGGGCATAAGCACACAATGGCAACAGTGCAGTTTCAATTTCCACCCATGCAATCGTCAGGTGGAATGCACACCGTTTGACGATTGCGGAAAAGACGAAAAGCAGGTACAGTTCGTTCCCGGGCGTGTGACGTGTGTCTGGCAGGGTCTACATTTGATGCTTTGTTAACTATACCATGGGATAGCTTTATATGTATATGAATCACACGCGCTGCATTTGAGAAGGAGCATTTTGCATTCTGCTGGATTACTTTTAGTATATTTCCTTTGTTTTGAAGGCAAATAGTTTGCAATTGTTGCGGGTTTATAAGTTTTAGAGACGATAACATCAGTTTAGCTAGTTACTTTTATTAAATTGATTAACGAGTTAATGTAGCAAAGATCTATCATTTCATATTTACCTGTCTTTTTCCTTGGTTTATTGTTTTGCGACTGAATGCGCTCCATCTGCTGATATGCGATTCCGGTAAAAGCAAACAATTGTAGAAAGAGTAGACTAAAAAAAGTAGTCGAATGATTGACCGAAACCAGTAACTGCTGCCTTGTAAAAAGCCTATTAGTAATTGCATTCTTGCAAACGTTGCTTTTAGAGTTTTAAAAATTGGCTTGTCTCTTACATGCGTCTGAGGATCTCCTTTGCATTTTATGTATCGCTAAAACGAAGGAGTCCCGAACGATATTATTATTGAACGAATTTCCTGGGCCGAATTTCATAAATCCATCCTATTTTGGACTTTGTCATTTGCAGTACGGAACCCACAATATGACCGGTATGGTGTAATGTGTATCACATTTCTCACACAGAATTGATATTAAATAAATCTCTTATTTATTGATGATGTTAGAGACAGCTCAACAGGTACACAGTTGTGCATCCCATATGACGTCATCTAACTACGAGTTAGTGAAAAAGCACCTTGAAATATATGCAAGCGCTCATGAGTTTTACGTTATCCTTGTGCTGGACCACAAGCTGACACAGTAACATACATGGTGCTAAGAAATAGAAACAGTCAGTTATGCTTTGATAAGGGACAGAAGCTTAGACCCAACTGGGTCTTTAAATCGGCCGTTGTTGTATGAGTGGAACACCCATTTTACTTCATCTGCCGAGGATTCAGCAGTCTTCAACGTACATTATTGACATTTACTTAAGTTACCCAGTTCCGAGATTACTAAGACTTTACTGCGCTGTTATTGAATCGTGTTTTGAAATGTTGTACGCGCTACCTGTAAATTTAGCAATGGCGCTTTTACAACGTTATAAAGGCATCGTCCCGATTGACAGACTGTGATGACGGTTTAAATTCCACAGACAGCAAATGCATATGATTCAGTTATTTAACGGAAAATAATAAACGTACCTAGGGGACGGTATACGGGTGACACCTGTGCACCCAATACGAATGTGTAAACTGATGAATAAGAATTTATAAATTCGCCTTCTTAATCCTTCCGCGGTAGTTATTGTAGAATGCTGAAAATGTACCCTTTCATGACATAAAGCATATATAGAATTGACTTGCATAAGTGCTAAAGGAGGGGTTCCTTGTAAATAACCTACATTGGTTACAATTCAAAGCTGCTTAGCTGCCATTAGGGACTGCTTCCTATAAACTTATTTGGTAGACTTTTTGACGTAGTGTATAGCTATGCTCACAAAGAAAAAGAAGTAATAAGGCTTCAGTAAAGCGCAGACTGTGTTATCCCTTAGCTAGCTTTCTAATGAAAATCTGTGTAGTTATTATCAATAATCAACTACGCATTTTTTGACAATAGTTATTCGTTAAATGTTAGTTTGTGTATCGGTGGTTGGTGAATTGGTGAGTTAATCCGCTTCTCTTTGGTAGTATGACATCCGATGTTTTTCAGAATTTTGTTAGCATTCCATTGTATAGATATAGAGTAAACAAGCCGAGCAATAGAAAAGGGAAATAAGAACAAATTAAATATCCGGCTTGTTTGTACCTTTGTTAGTCCCTGTAAGATGATTTATTCAATCGAAAAATATCATTTCAGATTTCTTAGTGCTGAACTGTACGTTAAACAGGCGTGCACTGTAGGCAAAATGGTTCAGATGTATGTAATATGGTTTCATCATTAACTCACTGATTGATTTACACTTAGCTGCCACTCCGTCAATATATAACCATCCTTAACATGCACAAGTACGGTGTTTAAACACAGTTTTGTTCAGACGCAAAAGCAGCGAAGCTAAAAGAAAACCGACGGTTTTTTTCGTCAATTAAAGACAATTTTCATCTGCCATAAGGTTTAGCTCATTTTGAGCAAGAACTCTCTACACTGCCACAGGTTCTTATAACAATGGATAAAGTTGTAAAAGTAAACACTTACAACGAGTGCTCTGAATCATTGTTTATTTCGGGTAGGATATCTCTCTCAGAAAATATGTTGTGTTTAAATGGTATTTCGACCGCATATTCAAAAGCTGTTGCGAGGTGAACTACTTTTTCCTGTTTGTTATTTGAACGGTACTGCACATAAATTATTTATTGCTGTTACAGTGATGGATGGTCAATACTTGTTGCATTAAAAGCTTTTTTCCAGTCAGACCGTTCACACGTCCTCCTGTGAACATGACGATATATCATTACCCATTCGTACCCATTATTGATAGCCTTTCCACCTGCGTTGCCATCAGGATACCCTGGCACAGTTCTAAGCATTAAATATCAATGGAAATAAATTCGAATGATTGACGAGACTGTATTTTTTATATAATAATATTAATAAGCAAGAGTGCGATGGACAGGTCCGAGTAACGCGTTGCCGCAAGTCTGTTGACAGAGATAATATTATAATCGCCTACTGTGTCCTGACTATATGCCAGAAATTGTTGAAATAAGGCCTACTGGTCATGACGTAGTATATATTGGAGGAGAGAATAACGGTGTTGACCGAAAGAGTGTATGATCAACCGTAAAATGGATCAGAGAAATGTGACATTACCCTGGCGCAATTTATAGTAGGAGTAGAACCGGGAGTATTGATGTCTCTGTGCTACCTGTGCTACAGTGAAACATAATATTGAAATGTCCGTTAATTTACCTTGGTAAACTAAAGGTATAGCCAGATTATCGTAGCCAACCTGTTGCAAAGATTTTGGATAATTCAACAAGATTACCATTGCTTGTCAATATCCCTGCGTATATAAAAAATTATTTCAAACACAGTGTCAAAATGCGGCCACTGGTATGGTTAAATTTATCTAATGAAATTTAAGACAAGGTATTCACGAATTAGTTGCTTACATTAAATCACAGGCAAGTGGATGTAAAATGAAATTCATGGATGTGATAACTCTTCTTACACTGTCTGTAACCTACCTCACTACGTTACCATAATGGTTATTCAGAACTTCTTTGTTCATTAGCATGGAAAACTGTGGAAAATAAGCATCTAATAAATCGAGCCAATGGACGACTTCCTGAGGTCAAATTTTGATAAGCCGTACAAAATATGCGAGGTTCCACTTTCTGCAACCTGGCTTATTGCTTCTTTTGTCCAATACTCATAACTGCTGGTTTGTGCACTAATTCCGGCTATGATGCTCCGATCACATATAGTGTCGATTGTAGAAGCCAATAAAATTGTGAGATGTTAAGTATGGTGTGCAACATTTAATGAAATATACAATACTCAGTATTGTTTAACATTATTATATTTTGAGTTTATTCATTTGTTTCGCAAAATGATTTTACTGTCATGGTTAAAACTAAGTTACAATCTTAAACAAGTGGCTTTCGAACAAATTGCATATATTTACATATACACTAGAATGATTATAGATAACATGCTCTTTTTATTTAGTAACCTTGGGAACTAAAGCTCCCTCCAACTTACTTATTGGTGGAAGGATTTTGGCGAGTATTTTATTCGTCGCAACTTGTGTGTTTTCTGGACTGTTAGAGTTTTAATATTAATAATGACAATGCAAATAGTAATCATTATCGCAAGAACCCATTATCAATGTTTGAAAACAGGTTGCCTTTCCTAAATATATAAGGCATCTTTAGATCTAATGGATCTTGTAGCAGAAATGTACACAGAAAGCATATATTAACTAGACAGTAGTCTAAGCTTCCCAGTGCAGACTTTCTACAGCATAAAATGATGTATGGTCTACAGTGTACATATTATTTGCACCTCCAATTCTGTCAGCGAATAACTACAGAGAATTAATTAGTCTATTAGGGAAGTGGTTACTTTAATAAATTTATCATAAAACATATGAAAGCACGCTGTCACATTCACATAGAAGCACTGCTTGGAAGAAAAGGCTTGTTATAAAGTTGCTATTTGATGGCGACTTTGCAACTGCTATGTTATCCTGATGCCTGAAAGATGCTGTTGAAAAACCTACTTCACGTCCCTCTTGAGAATTATTTATCATAACAATCTATTTATCACAAAACTTTCAGGGCAATAACAAACCAAAGCATTCATCAAACATCTCATTGGCTGGTGCACTTTGGAGAAAAATGCGTTGTTAAATCTACAACAGTACTCAATTTACATTTTTTGGTCACTCACGGAAGAGGCAAGGAAAAGTGTTAACATCTGGGCAGAGACATTCATAACCACGAAACGTACGACTTTTAGCCTAAGTTGGGCAGTATTTGCGCAAACTTTACTGGCAAACTATTATAATAATTTTGGGCAACTTGTATCTTACTTTGGTTCCACGAGCATTTTCCTTTGAGTGATTATGAATACTCTCAATTTATTGGCCTAATGTCTAATTATCTAATAACTATTTGATTAATTATTTAATCTATAATCTAATTACTTTAAATCGAGATGAATGTGCAAATGGCATTCCTACTTCTATACTGTGAAACACATAACACCAAACAAAATAGTGTGTCCACTGAGTTTAACGTTGGTATGCCTGATATACTCATGCAGTTACAATGATTTTTTCAAAAAATCTTTAAAATCTGCTCTGATGCTTGTGTCAAAACAAAGGGCAATATATTTAGTCTATTTCTAGGATTACCGCTATTTCTACAGACAGTTTTAGCGAGTATTTGTTGTGGATTACTTTGTTATTCCATTCGTCTTAAATGGCAGATCCGGATGATAATTGAGCATAACAGTAAGAAAGCTTTGAGTTGGAGTTTAGGAAATTCTCTTGTAAAATTATCAATACTTACAGCGACAACCAACCTTGGATAACAATGACAAGAATTTAGACAAAATACTTGATCGGTTTTAATTATTTGTTTCAATAAACATAGTGGATAAATTCGCAGGTAGCTACATAACAAAGTTACGGTGTTTGGCGGCATAAAATTTGCTCACTTGTTAGTATGTACTATTAAAATGTAAGACTTATTTTTATCTTTTCAACATCGGCGAAATGCAATGTGTATTAAACTATTAAAGCTGTTTTTGATAATATTATCGGCATATTGGCTTGTTCTGAATTTAATAAGTCACGCAACTGCTTACATGATAACAACCATCATACCATGGATATAAATGCTGCAACCAATATAAGCTTCACGGTTGTTTAACTAAACGAATAATTAACTGCTCAATAGAAATGGTATACAAACTGCACATCTGAACTAATGATGCATACAAGAGCTTTTATATATGAGTATTGCATTATACTATTTCTATTTACTTTATAAAATCGATTTGGTTTTTACTAGATAAATGTGGCGAAGATTTAAACACAATATCACCGAGAAAGATATTTTGGAAAGGAAACAAAGCAACATATTATCTTTGCATTTGGCGAATTAAAAACGACCGCGGCGGGAAAGTATTACTAACAGTTAGAAAACTGAAGGTAACCCCTTTACGAAAATGATATATCAGTTAGATGAAATTGCGGCAACTCACAGCTGCATGCGTTTACTTTAGCTTTGCGTTCAAATGCTACGACCAGCTTCCGTCACACTTGCAATATGATCGTCCAAGTTAACATACGGTTCGGGTCACCCAAAAAATATTATACCACAAATTTCATTCGGCTTAGATAACGTAAACTCCAGGTTAGTAGATGTATTCCAGAAGGTAACTAAAGTTGGATCATAAACGAGAAATGGAATAAAGGCTGTGTGGTTATTAAACAATACTGTGCAAATATAAATGTCTCATCAAACTCCGCAAATAGACGATTTTGGCTTATACGCTTACAAAAAATAATATGCTGTAGTTTACTATCAGCACTAAAGTTACTATCCGCACAGTTGCTTTTTAAATTTATCTGAAATATTTCTACGATTGAGAAAACATGCACAAAAAGGTAACGTCGAAAAAACGAACCATTTTAGAGGAAACTTATTTTGAACTTTTTATTAAGCTAAATTTTTTATTTGCATAACTACGGCCTAAAGCCATCTACAAGTTACATATGTGTAGTCAGCAGCGCTATCAGTGTTTATTGCAGTGGAAAGAATATTAGGGTCGGCTGAACAAACATATATGTTACTTTAGGTACATTAACAAAGATAGCGCAGGAAAAGAGAAGGTATAGCAGAAGCAACTGACGTGCAACCTTGCACTCTTGAGACGGAATTATTAGCTAATCTGATGAATATGCAAAAAATATAGGATTTTGATGAATAAACATATTTTGGCCATATATCATAGAAATTGATATATTTAGATATTTCGCGGTGCAGTCAATAAAGTGCTCGTCAGGTCCCCACTTATTTTAGCAATCCTTATTTGAATACGGTTAGCTAAATGTCTGTCTTTCTTTTTAAAAGCTTAACGGTGATGGCAAGAAACTTTTAATCTTGGATGGTTCAGATTGCAGTGCTAGGCAAATTGGCACCTTCAGGGGAACTGTGATCAATGCGCTTCCAAAAATCAAAAGTACTTCGGACGCCATTATGATTGTTTTGATGGGAACGAGAGGACCAATGGATTTTTTTGGTGCCAGTTTTTCATTTGGCAAGTAACACTTTTGATATTATTTCGTCTTAATTTCATCTATTGCAAGTGCCTTTTTGATTCGCTTTTGATTCACTGATTTGCTTAGCTATTGTCTTTATGTTGCCAGCCTCAAATTTTCACTCAAAGTCCGCTGTTGTCCGACATGGTCCTTGCGCGTTGCTATGCATTTAAAATATAGTCTTATGCTTGGTACAGCAGATCTGCATATTGTTGATTTTGATGTGATAGTCAACGTTGTAGTATATATTGACGATGGCTTTTCGCTGACATACCGTTGTTCAATCACTTCCCTTCTCCCACAACGTTTATCATGGTGCATAATCCAAAAATGCTATATTTACTGCTAACCATCTAAGAGCCATTGTTGGCAAAATATATCCGTGTATTTCTTTGGGCTAAAGTGCTCAACTGAATCCGATGCAGAACCTGAACGAATCATACTAGCATGCACCTAAGAACGTTGTCATATTTGTTGCAAACGCTATATGGATACGCAAACTAGTGAAGCCCTGAAATGCATTTTTGCACCAATGAAAGCAAAAGCATTGCGATTAAACGTTTTTTCTCGAGTCTTGAAGCAAAGTAGACTTCAAAAGCTAAAATTGAAAATATATGGCTTCAGTATTGCTTAATTTGTGTTTTCATAGGAAACTACGCCCATTTCAGAAAGTCTAACTGTGTGGGAGGCTAAACAGGGTTACAGGGTTGAGTCAATTTGTGAAAACAATCCTAGACACCAACTGGATAATTATATACTTGTTGGTTTTAAATGCAAACAATTTTACCCATTCTTCTTTAGCTGTAGCATAGGGTAGCATGCCTTCCTGCCAATTACCTTTAAATGGCCAAGGCGTTACGGGTACAGCATTTACAAAAGCTTCGAGATACAAAACCTATCCCTGTTTCTATTATTCGACCATGTGTCACATTCACTGTAAAACGGTGCGGAAACCTCTGCTAATCTTTCATACATTGAGTGCAGCATTCGTTCCAGCAAACAAGCATACTGCAAAAAGACATGCTGGAATCTGTTAGCTTTGTTATCATCAAAGCGTCACCTTAACACAAAGAGAGATTGGCGCTTTGATCTTAACCATTACAGCCTAGTATAGCTTCTCCCTGAGCTGTTCAAGATCATGAAAGTTATAATCGAGACCCATTTGTGGCATGCTTGGAAAGATGTACAGCAATTGAGCAGTGGTGTATGACAGGTATGTCTCCGTGATTGACACATTCCGTTGGATAGTTAAGGGCTAATTGCAAAACAAAAATGCGGCATCAGTAAAACAATGCGTGGAATACATGAATCACCATGGGGTTTGGATTAACTCATGAGGGAGTAGGATTATGACACCTACCAGTGTTTGCTGTGCATTAATGTCATCATCTAATGGTTATGAGCTATATCGCCTAGTTTAAATTTTAAATGTGTCATCAATGCGTCTTTGGTAAAGGACTAAGTTGTGGGTATTACTTAAATGTGGCTGGCGGTAATTTCATGGCTATGACTTTCGGAGGGTTAAGAAGTTTAATTGATATTCCAGGCAGCTATACTACCTTAGCAGCCTTAACTGATGACCCCTTAGATGTGTGTTTTGATTGAGCCTCAAAAGAGAATGACATATGTGTTTCTGGTTGCTCATAAGCTGATACCCAATTTTAAGACTGCACAATAGACGCTGATAACGTCCGCTTTAAATTTAATCGTTCTCAAGCTGAGGGCTTAGGGCAAACGGGACAAACCTGGAAAGTTCTTTGTCGCCTTTCTTCATGCAATATTGAGCTTGGTGAGGTACTGCTTCAACCAGTTTTGCCATGCTTAGGAAGTAGGTTCAGTATGCGTCACGTGCGCGCCAAGTATTTTCGGAGACTGAGGCGTCAAACTTCACGAACGCTCTAGAAGAAGGCAGAAGTGCCGGTTTGGTTTCCTTAATGCGTTCTTAGTCTGACTCAATCATCTAAGTCATCTTGCACGAGTACTCCGTGATCTCGCTCACGAGAAGCACGCTGTAGAATTTCTGGTCATAGGCGGTAGTTTGAAATATGCTGAAGCTGTATGCTGAGAACTTTGCAATTGGTGGCTTTGAAATGCAACATGCTCTCGATGGACCATGTGCATGCTATCTTCGGGACAACCTGTAAGGCTGCGCGGCCATCCACTGAAGCAGCAGCATGCCATATTTTTAGACTATTAGCAAATGGCAGCCAGTTTGAAGATGACAGATTGGCGAGGATATGTGGGAAGACAAGGAACAGGCGGGGCCCTAATACCAAAGTCTTAAGTACGCCACGCTGAACCTCGATTGGTTCGGATATGGTGCTGCGAACCCTCACATTCATGTAACGTTGAAGGGAAATGTCTAGCATGCAGCCCAGAACGGGATCTCAGTTTCCATATATCTGGATTTTAGGCAGTGAAATGCGATGGTCCATATGTTGTAATGCCTTTGCGAAAACCACTTAGGCCGCCTCGACGTGTACACCATCATCCATAGATTCTGTCGTGCAACCAAAGCGATCAACAAGTTAGTAATATAGGGCAGGTTTTGCCGAAAGCTGTGTTGCTGTGGAATGAAAAATTGTTGCTGTGCAGGTGCCCCACAACAGCATTAGCTACAATGACTCCATAACTTTGACGGCCGCCATAAATAGCGTTAGCAGGCGATAATTTGCTGGTTCAGCACGCCTACCACTTATGCAAATTAAAGTGAATATCCCGTGCTTCCACATCGCGAGCACATGCTTATCATTAAGGTATCCATGAAAGAGAAATGCTAGCAGATCCTCTACACTATTGACCGCAACTTTCCATGCTTTCGGGCTAATGCCGTCCGCATCTGGTGAGCTGAACGTTCGCAACGACTTCAGTCTCTTCATTACAGCTGTGGGTTTAAATGATATGTGTAGATAAGCTATGTCAAGTCTTTCAATGCTATGCATTTGTTTCATGTTCCTTACAAAAGACTTCATCATTTTAGGTCTCTGCATTTTGGTTTCAAATATGCTTGCTATGAGCTTGTTGAACTTGTTGATGAATTTCAATAGGCCACCTCAGGGAATCATTTGGCTGGGAGCAAATTGATTGTTGCTCCTATAAGGTTGGACTTGTCATCATGGTTATGTACGATGTAATATTCCACGGCATGACGTTGAGAATACACCGCGTAGCATATGTAATAGAACACTAGTGTTGTAAGACCGCTGCAGCCCAAATGCCTGCACGTTGTTCTTACATCAAAAATCAGTTATTCATTGGCGGAAACCTGGTCCAAGTTTTCCGGTTTGTTTCCAGTCCTCGTACGCTTTGATGAAGTGAAATGATTGTATGGCATAGAACCAACGGTTGGCTTATGTAGGTAAACTTTAAATTGTTCACCCATACTGGCCGGGGTTTCTAGGCCGTGCAATTTGAATTCCACTACCATGAAAATGTATGTGTAAGATAGTGCAAGTGGGTTTTTCATGACAGAGGCTAAGGTCATGTCCACTTATAAAGTGGGTATTGGTGCGTTGCAAACAATGGCAACCAAGCATCCATCGCCCTGCCTTAGACGTAGGCAGAACAATAAGGCTTTCGTGATTTCAACCCCAGGGTCCTTAACGTAGTCGATGAATAGGTCGGAAGGGTAGTAATGCGTTACACTACCTCCATTTGTGGCTCGGTAGTTGCTCATGGGTGACGTACCACTTAGTGCTACCTCGGAATCGGTAACCAAGTTGTTAAGTCATGTCTCAGTGTATTTGATGAGGTACAAACACATTGGGTTTGACTAGATCAAAGCTAGACCAATTGAATGAGAAGGACTTGTGCTTTCGTGTCCGAATACTTTAGAGCTACTGATGCCAGAAGCGTATCTGAAGACACAAAGCTTTCCTAGAAATTTACGCCGACCTTTGTGGGGCCAACTGACGATCACTTCTGGTTGTATTTTTTGCTTACCAACATGGCCGTTTTGATCGTATGCACTACTTTACCCGTCAGTGGCAAGTCGCGAAAGCTTTCTTGTTCCTTCCTTTTCGTACGGCTGAGAGGTTGCACAACGTTTCGTTGCAAATTGCAGAAGACGTGGTTAGCGACAACACCTTGCTGGTTTTGTGTTCTGTTAACCAAAAGTGCCCTGGCTTCAACCGACTTTAAACGTAATTCTGATGGCAATTCCTTGCCGAACGTGCCAAATTTTGCGCACCCTTTTAACCATTGCTTTGGTGTAGAGCAGGACTTTCAACAATCTTGGACCACTTCTTTTGTAAACTGGTGATATTGACAGACTTGAAGTTTAGTTAGCAATCACTTTGTGGCGAGAGCGTTATTCGCGTAAGTACTGTCACTATTCCAATTCCTGAGCTTGGACGTGAGACTCATCGGATGACTGGAATTTTGCAACACCATGGACAAAGATGGACGTTAATTCCGTTCGCACGCGGTGTTCATCTGGGTTTTGTTTCATTTGCCGGCGCTCACTCCAAAGCATGTCGGGGAATATTCTAACGATGCACGACGAATCGCGGAGGCGGTGATCTGACAAGGGGACGGTCTCCGCTTCGTCACGAGACAGTAATGTGACCTGATATAGTCTTGGATCACCATAGTTAACTGAGTCTGGGTGGCAGACGATGTGCAAACAAACAGACTTATTGGCCCGGATTCCCATTGCTTTCTACATGGGTTCCCACTCCTTTAGATCTTCCAGTATGTTGACTTTGATTGCGTCTACTTCTGTCTTGGGCAAGTTAGAGCGTATAATATTCATCGGGCTCTGCGTCTTCCTGGTCTGTGTACATTTGCATAAGAGAGTGCCTCCTTTTAATGGTAATGTGTTAGGCCTTATTTTCTGGGGCGCATTCGTATATGTGTCTCTGCTAGCAGTCTTTGGCGTGGTTGCAGACATGCTCATATACATATATATATATATATATATATATATATATATTATCCGATCATATACATCAGAGCAACAATGAAATATATATTGCGGCCTGTTTATGAAAGCACTAGGACGTCTAAATTTGTTGTACTAAAAACGATTACAGGAAAAGTATCATCAGTTTGCTGTGAAGCACCAGACAACAAGGTACAGAAGAAGGAAAAACGGAAAATATACCCTTAGGTGATGAAAGTAAACCAACAAGTACTTATTTCGAATGTAGAGTTGTTTAGTAATACCATGGAACACTTGAACTTTATTAAGTAAGTGCTACAAAATGCAGCAGGACATCATAGTTTTGCGTTAGTTTAGCTTACGGTGAAACAGTTAGGCTATTTTATATATCAACATAACTTATCTGCCTATACATAGCAAAAATCGTTTGTGTTATTGAAATGTCCTCCTTCCACAACCCGATAGATCCTACTCCCCTTATGTGCCTGAGTTAAGTTAACAGATTCACACTGAATAACAACGAGTTTTGCTACGATTTATATCGACTTCCGTTGGTAGTAGAATCACAGATCATAAAGTATCCAATAAGGAGTACGTATTTCGATAAATTAAATTTACCTCCAGTTCTGCTACTCCTTTCTAATATGCTAATTTACATATCTAGCTAAACGTAACAGCAGGCTGTTATTATTAGTACACATATAAGTTGATTATACACCTTGATTGATCATGCAAAATATATTTAATGACTCATCTAAAAAATATGCAGCTTATTACGGATTTGCTATGCAGCATGAGGAGAGGCAGCATAGAAAACGTATTATGATATGATTGTACAGCGTAGAGTCATTTCCAATTTCGTTACAAAAACCTAAGTCAAACCTGCTAAAAACGATTTGTTACGCACAATAAAGGAACAAAACTTATTTGACGGAAATATTAGAAAATGTGGAAGTTGGTAATATTAATACGTTATTATATTTATATATTATATAATATATATAAAATCATATTATATTAATTGGAAACACTTATGATTTACGTAACTAACGAACATAAATTCAAACATTGCAGTGGTAGCAAGAAGCCCTTGGTTTATTAAAATTAAACACATGAGCAGCAGACACCAGCAATGGAACCAAGTTACAAAAAACAAAAATTTTTCTTCATAGTCTGTTGTATTTATATATATATCCATACCCAGTATGTTGCATCGTTTCTCAGCAGATATCGATGCTTTGTAAACTCTACAGCTGTAATTAAAATATATTAACCAATATATCAATATCTAGATAAATCCCAACTGCTCCAATTATACAATTTACAAGTTTACCAAAATTCAAAGAATATTACCGACTAAGCTGTCGATGCACATTGAGTCACCTAGTTTCCTTTCCTTTTCTTTGTGAAGTAAAGACCAGAGGAACAACGTAATATTTCTGTACACTCGTAAGCAAAATTTCTTATATATGGCATAGGAAGAGCTATGTTTTATGTAAGATGTATTAGTTACATATATAAAATGCAGGCAGGTTGCGGCACATAAAGCATTGAAATATATATATATATAGCATGCACCTTGCTGGTGAATATTATCACAAAAGCCAATGCAGTCCATATAAGACACGTTGCAGTAATAAATGCACAAAACCATAATGCTTATAAACTTAAGAATTATACACAAGTTACATTAGCATTTTTAAAATTATTAGGCTTTCCTTTTCTTTTATTATTCCTGTCAATTGTGTAAGTGCTGCCATAATAAAATTTTACTTTCCTCAACAATCATTTTTCTGAAAGGCGCAACTAAACACGCATGTAGTAGTAAAGATGAAGGAATTGATTTATTGACATAAACCGTAGAATAACACAGATTAACAACTCTCCCCATTGTTTCATTTTTTAATGTAGTCACCGTAGACCTGAGGGTCTAATGCATTTTAAGGCAATCACGTGGTCAATTCTTCGTGTCCTTATTCATGCTGCCATTTAATGCTTTATTCCTCAGATTATACTGCCGAAAAGACAGGCGTGGCCACAGCAGCTGCCCATACATCGACCACAAAAGAACGATATCTTAAGCAAAGCACCAATTCTACAAAGAAATTCATCGAAAGCTTACCAACAGTCACCAGAAGTACGGGTCCAAATTGTTGCGTGATCTTCGTGTGCAAGCTTTTTCTATTCAGAGAGTTTGGTGGAAATATGAGTCATGGGTTATGAAACCATCACTCACGCTGAAGGATAATTATTAAATTGTTAAACAATTTACATTCTAGCGTTAATTTTGCTTAAGTTGTCCTTACCACCAGCCATCTAAATTCTCAAAAAATATACCTGGGGTTTGAGACACATGGCCACAACTACTCTTCAAACCCTCCGGAACTTTCTTAAACACCACATAATTTTTTGATGAAACTTATTAATTACTTATTAAACATGGAAATTAAGGTTCCCACTAGTCCCTGCCACATCCAACAGGAATAAATTAGATGTAAATGTGGGTGCACAGCTTCCACCGTTTTTGAACGGGCCATTGGAAATGTTAACCGTAAAACAAGGTGCACGAAAATGTAAAAAGTGGCATATTGTGCCGTCAGTTATCTGCACAAATGCCCCCGATTCAACATCAATTTGATTTAAATGCTTCAACTCGACAGCGTAATCCAGAGGAAGTACGTATATAAAATCCCAGGTTCGGTAAATTGATTGCGAATCACTCATCATCCAAAATCAACGCTCTACAATACACCAAGACAAATGCCG
The DNA here is from genome assembly GCA_944474145.2 of Dicrocoelium dendriticum. NCBI lineage: Eukaryota > Metazoa > Platyhelminthes > Trematoda > Plagiorchiida > Dicrocoeliidae > Dicrocoelium > Dicrocoelium dendriticum. The sequence goes on from CALYDF020000253.1 coordinate 16,433, forward strand.
GATGTCCTGACATCCCCGTAGGAAGCAGTAGCGGTTCAGCTAAAGACATCTTTCCCACGAAATGGGTTGTTCCATACAGTTAATAGGGGTTATACAGAGGGAACGTCCTATTAATTACTATTAGAATAAGTTGAAATGTCAGAATAGCCTTTGTCTTAGGATAAGCGCGAAACGACCGTCCAAACCTAGGAGTGTTGGTGCTATACTGGTGAAAATATTTTCCTGAAAAACATGATAGTCAAGCTACATACACAGCGACGTGTAAGTTCAATTTACAGATGAGCTGGCCTAAGAATTTGAATGTTACACCTTAATACAGCTATTTTCAACGAGTGCGTTAGATTGTTGGTAGAGGCTTTGCAGTGAACCTTATCTGAGCTACTGCTCAAAGCTGCTTCCTCTATTCACACAACCAATCTAGTCGATGAAATCGAATACATTACCAGCGAATGATTCTGTGGACCTGTAAAATTGGTACAATTTCAGTAAAAAGAGCCAAAGTCTTCCAGATCCCGTTGGGTGGCCTAGTTAATTATATAAGCTATAATAAACAAGATACTCGAGTGAAGCTTACATCTTTGGACTCACCATTTGATCCACTTTAGTGCACACGTATATCCATGTACACAGATATGGTAGTGTTATCAGAACACTGAATGAGTCTGGCAAGTAAACTTGTCAATATTTCAAATCAAGTAGTGCAGATTGTGCAACTCACCATCGTCCTATTCAAAAAGTGGTAGCGTCGTTGCATGAAAGACATACGTAGTAAAAGGGTTTACCGTTTGCCAAAATCTCATAGAAGAATAATTCCAGGGGTGTTCCATCTGTTTGTATTGCGTCAACAATATTAAATCATAATAAATCCATTCTATCCTGTGGTTAATTTGCAAGAGGTGGCGTCAAGAATGATGTGGCTTTGCAAATTATGATGCACCAAAAATAAGTCCCACAGTTAATGGCGACATCTTCTCCTGGATAATGTTATGGGCAACATCCGCAGCTTTTATACCAAGTTTAATAATGTCTTCAAAGTATTGCTTGTTCTTCGTCTTGTGTTCGTCAGTTCGACCAGTTATCGTGGCTGGCTGTAACAAGCCTGAATAGCGAACACAATATAGGGTGTTTAATAGCGTTATTTAATCGAGAGGAGACAAAAACGTGAAACGCCGAACACACTCTGTTTGTGACCGGCATGTTAACTCCCAGCTTTTTACTGCTTCAGTTGCTGCACCGAACAGCGGAAGTCAAATTGCAACACCATACAAATTCACGCTCCCTTAGTCTTCAGATTTATATGCGGTATTGTGCTTTTGGCCTATATATATTTCTTTATGCATGTCCGCGTTGAAAAGACGACGATTGACCTCTAACTATTGGAAAGCACGGTCAAAGTGTGCTTTCAGCTGAAAGTGATATTCCTGACAATCGATCGCTTGTTATATCTGGATCACATGAACAAAAGCAGGCAGGTGGACTCGATGAAATTTGCAAGGTCATTGAAAAAGGTCATGCAAAATATTTACCTCAAACTTTATCATTTAGTATGCTGCTGTCCATTTACATGTATGAGGAAAATAAGACCATGCATACAAACCTAATAAGCTCATGAAAAGTAACAAGCTGTTTTAATTTAGTGGTTCAAATTACATTACATTTGGAGGATTCAGTGAGCTAATCCGTCGAATGATTTTAGGAAGCCAATATAGTATACATCGGTTTCGGTCCCTTAATTCTCTGTTTCCGTAAAACTACCTTACATTTACAGGTTGAAAGTGCATAAACGGTGTTGATAGGACCCGTTTTGCTCGCGTTATATGATGTAGAAATTTTCAGGGTAGACCTGCGATCAACGCCATCTCATTTGAGAGCAATGGGAGAAAACACAACGTTTGTGACTGGCAGATTTCGAACTGCTACAAATTAAAATGTCGGGCAAATATATTTGTTTCTACGCACAAAGAACCTGAAGTACTTCAAAGTATTTTTGACAAACTGAGGATAATGGTTAGGCTTCATTTGCAGATGTAATCTGCATTTGCTGAGAGTGAAAGCTTAATAATGGACGTAGATTTATCATCGGTAAGATAGCAGATGTTTGACAAGCCATATATAATGTCTGAGGTGCAGAATAGTAAACAAATTAAAGGATAAGTGATTCCGCATTTGAAACGTCTACCGATTAAACAGCACTGCTGCAAAACGATAGTTTGGAGTATGAATTGAATGCGGACACATAAAATAATATAGGGCGTAATTACATTTCACGTACTCCGTGAGAAATAATAAAAGAGGTACTGGCAATACTCCTTCTTGTGCCGCTTACTTTGACCAATGTGATGAACAACTGTCGTTTAGGTACATCCAATATATTAAGATGAACACCGTTATGCTGCGGAGAGGGCTGTTAAACACACAGTTACGTTTGTGTTGTTTCCTCCTCCAACTGAAACCAACTATATCCAGTAACGCGTGGGAAAACCTCAAACAGATTTTTTTGAAAAACGTTAGTTGCGGGTTAGGGAAAATGAGTGCCGAAAAGGCGTTCAGTGTATAGTTAACATGCAAGTCGACTTCTGTGCGTAGTCGGTTTGAGCCGTTGTTTTCTCATTTTGCCACTTTGTCTCCGCTGCAAAAGATCTTAACAGACATAATTTGTTTTCGTCAGTATTAATTATACCGTAGTCAGGTCTATAAACTGGCGTTTATATTCATTATTTAGACACCGAGTGCCGTATAGTCAAGCTACTGTAGTGGCTTCCCCAAACATTCGCTAAAACTAGAATTGACTTGCAAAATGCCGGCGTCCAAGAGAGACGAACAGGCGTATTAGCGCCATAGAACGTTGAATGCATCTACAGCGATTAGAGCACATCAATTTTTGCGATAAATGAAACAGAAAAGGTTACACATTTCGATGGCTGTTCATAAATTTGTTTAAAATTTTGTTCCTAGCACAAAACCGCTCTTTCGAACGTTGTTGCTTTATTAATTTCTTCACAGGGCCAAGTTTATTATTTCGACCAGTTTGCACTCAACTTTTGCTCCAGTTGTCAAGACAATGGTTTGATTGGTTAAAGCATCACCCTGCTTCATTTGTGGTAATGTGTTTTTGGGATTGGTTTCGTATGATACAACTGTCGCATAGAGAACGGGATGGCTTTCCGATGTATGTACGATGGCATCGCTTAATTTATCAGCAACCTTCATCCAAGTAACATCAATGGAAATGTTGTTCGAAAAATCCTAAGTGATTTCTGCAACGAATCCTCTAGTATCGCGATAGTATGCGATTATCCAAAACAATTTAGTATTTTCCAATGTAAATTCTGCAAAGCGCACATAGTAGTACAGAGCAGTTATATGATAACTTAGCCCCAACGTTCGTTGGTTTAGATCATGAGCTCTGCGTTCGCAAGCACTCATGTATGCACCGATGGCTTATTCCCAGCTTTGATTCAAGTGTGCGATAAGATATATGAATGGCGGAATGCTTGCAATTAACTATTGTAAGAAAGATTTGAATTGCTCCTTGGAACTTGCCAGGATTTCCAGGCTGTGAACATTGCAATTACCGGAAAGGTTAACATGGTTTTTTCTTTTCGCACGAAAAAACCCAAAGTTTACGTCAGGCACTAGTCCATTCCTGGTTTTGTCTTTGAAAGGTGTTAAACAAATTTCCCAAGACTAGATTTGTTGTGTGCTAGTCGCATAAGTTACCATAATTAGCTTAAATTAAGCCTTTCAGTCTCCTCTCCTGTTCGTACTGCAGGTCACTATGGTAGTATAAAAGTGACCGCATAAGCTGTGGTGAACGTTTCGCACGAGGGACATATCGTGTATCCCGAATTCGGCTTCGGCAATTTCTGACTGCAACGGATTTTCCGTTATGACATGAGGTATAAATTTGTGATCTTTGATGTAGCCGCAGTTTGGTAGTCTTGTTCAGAAGACTTTGTGAGCTGAGTAGAGGCAAAGAGGCTTTTTTATCTCTAAATCGTGATTCGATGGAATTGTGTTAGTCATGTGACTTCGGTCACTAAACTATTCTGATCAAGGAGGTGACAAAGATATTTCCTTGGATCCGGATTTCAGACCATAGCCTCATTGATCCTCCGTGCATTTAACGTATGTTCTGCGTTCACCAGCTTTACATATATGAGGGCTTTTACAGAAAATATAGTCGTTAATGGTTTGGTTCAAACGCCGCAACAAAATGTTAGAGATGCTGCTTCTATCCAGAACTCAAAAGAAAGTTTGCTGTGATTTGTATACCAACATTCTAATGCAGTTGCTATCATCCATACCTAGTAGAGTATCATCATATTTCGGGTCACATTTATTGTAACCTGGTGACGATCGTAGCTACGAAATCAATTGCTCTACGACGTTTACCAAAGATAGGTTCTGACAAACATAGCCTCATGGCTGCTGGAAGTGAAAAGCCGTTTGGTGTCTATAGTGAACTCTAGCTTCTAGAACACCAAGTATTAGCATTGCCCAAACTTTGGATTCATACCCCTTTTTCTCCCAGTCTGCTTCGCTTATTTACCCTCGCATTACTTGATATCCAAAATGATGCGGATGGAATATGACCCATCCCTGAAGTAAAATCTCAAGAGCTGAAATACTTCCTTTCATTCGTGTGGCTCAGTACACCAATAATTATTGAAATTTCGCCAGATTGTTTTGAGTCTGAAGGACGGGTAAGACCCATCAATTTGGTGGAGTGAACTTCTGCACCTGGGAACACACATTTGCAGTTTCATACGGTAATGTCACCAAATTGCTCTCATTTGAAGTATTGCTATCGATTATAGGGTCTTCGTAAATGTTACCAATATTAAAATATGGGGCTCATTAATAACCATATGTGTAACCTGGGTTAAGTTCGTCTGCTTAACTTGTCTGCGTGGAAGCAGTGGCGGCCGTTTAAGTAGAGATTAAACTTCGTCAGTCTTTTGGGTTCGGTTACGTTAGCTTAATACTTAAAGGATCTGGTGCCTGTGACATCAGCCACATTCCTGCCAACATTCGTTTGTTGCATAGTGATAAAGATGTCAACAGTTAAATATCAGACACTTAGTACTGTGCAAGCTCAGGAGATCTTAATGATACGAGTCTAAATGCTTAGGAAACTGCCATGTGGTTATCGTTTGTGGGATCAACACCGGAACGCGTACATTATGGATAAGGACTTTTTGATCGGACTGCTTGAGGTTTAGTGCTGCTGAACCAATTTTACAACAGGACTTGTGTGTCGCAATCTAAATACACCGCTGGGACACAATATCCATTTTTCAATATTCCTGTTCGTCGATTTCAAAATCGTTGCTATCATTCGGCAAGTTTGCTTAATATTTAATGTACAGTTTTGCATTTGTGATGATTAACTGATTACCTCACTACGAATTATATAGTCTTAACGGTGCGGCATCATCTTGTTCAATCTCAGCTCCACACAGTTAAAAGGAGAATCGTGCAGATGATTCAAACGCTGTATGCTTGTTCCTATTTATGCTGGCATGAAAGCAACTTACATACAACTGTTGGTATGTTGGCGTTAACTCCAGCTCATTAAGATCGGTGGACAACAAACATTGGTTTGCGTCTTCTTTGAATAATAACTTCCAGTTTGAAGTCTAAGCGCCTGACTATGACAATGTCCATGCACGTGGCTGCCTCTCCAAAGCTGACTATCTATTCGCGTCATTATATCTGTATACTGTTGCTGTCCTTCACAATTTTGCCAGGCAGCATACGTCGCTAGGCCTTGCGCTCGGAATTCAATCAGCTTTACAAACACTGCACCCGTAAAGAAAGTAAACGTTATAAATACACTGTACACGCATATTTCGCGTAGATTCAGGATTTTTTGGTATACTACTGCCGCCAACCTGTATATTCTTTTGTGTCATACAAGTTATTTGTCGTCACCTTTCTTATATAACTTCCTATTTGACTAAATATCGGAAACGACGTTCACTGGACAAGATCCGCTAAACCTGAAGCTGCTTCCTGGTGAGCGACCGCTTTACTTTAAATATGTCAACGACATTGCTAAAGTATATGATAACTCCTGAATGTTCTAAGCTTCACGGGACAGAGCAGTACTGACTAACATCCGCTTCAGGCTATGCTTATAACCTTTGATAATTAAAGTCGTTCTCCAAAATTTGCATTGAATCAGTTCTGCGTTGACCCATGACTAAGCCAAGTGCTGCACATGCCAACTCACTGACTCCCACTACGTACGCTATTGGTGTAATCAGTGTGTGGATGAATGAAGAGGTGTGGAGGCCAAGCGATAAATTGTTGAAGATGAATGAAGTCACTTGTTTCGAATATGGCGACGGTTGGTGTCACCTGACAGCAGGGTTAGGGTACGACGGAACATGAACACGTCTGTTCCGACAGGTGTTCATAGGGCGGAGAATCGGACCCAATATCCTGTAGGTAGAGAGTAAATTTGTCTCTCTCCTACCGTTGCTTCACTGTTCTACCGCGAAAAATCATTTAATGTAAAATTTGATCTAATTTCTTTCGGTTTTATATAGTGTATTCTAACTTTGTATACATTGTACATTCAGTTTACATATTTTGGATGGCAAAATATCTGATTCAATTTTGCGTAGCAGCTATAAATAGATTGTATTTATGATGATACTGATGATAAAGGCCTGAAAGTTAATACCTTCAAACTACGATATTGGATTGGTCAAACTGCTGACGAACTATATACGGAGGCCCTAAGATTTAACAGCAGATGGAAAAAACGGAGACAAGCCTGCAATACCTAACGAAATTAACCGTTCTATCTATAAACCAGGTTCGGTGTTAAAACGAGATGGAGGAAAGAGCCAAGTGGAAAGCCGGTGGGAAATAATACCAGAAGCAATTTAAAACATTGGAAAGCCATCAAAAACAGGTAAAAGTTCAAAAGAGACAAAGTAGTTGAAAAACATGTTGGAGTTCGCATTAAATAATAAAGAATAAAGTGTATAACAATACAAATATCGCGTAGTAAAAAGCAAGGAATAAAGGAGAATATCCGTAGCTCGGGGTGTGGTTGCGGATTTTGAGCGGTTCTCTGAGATCGGAGAACCGCTCAAAATCAGCAATGAATAACTTAAACTAAGCAGGATTAAAATAATCATTAAACGGAATAGCAAAAACATAATAAGGAACAAAAATTCAGAAGAGAATGCTTCCCGACACAATCAGAAAATCGAGATGATGAAGCAAAATGTGTTAAACTAGATGAGCTATATAAATTGATTCCGAAGAAATAGAAGTAATATGAACAAGCAATGTAATAATAATAACTGAATAGAGTGAAGTTTTAATATAAGTAAATAAAACTATTGTAATAAATAAAACAAGTGGGCTAGCTCTTAACTCATTCCTCAAAGGAAAGCAAGGTTTATGTATAAGTAGAGTGAGATAAATATATTTTCTGGATGAATATACTGTGTCAGAGATTTGCTCCTTAAAAATAAAGATAGGTAAAGCGAAATAGCAATTATATTAGCGCGTAATTTTGCATGCATGTCAAGGGTGTTATGCGGCCCATGTTTTTTACGATATTAACGTTGTTGCTATTGATTCCAAGTTTTAATTACCTCAGTAATAAGGGATTTAACATCATGCATGGATAAGAATCATTCCGAGCTCATGTATCTATCCATTGCTCGTACTCTTTCTTAGCCGCACTCGTCCAGAAGACAGACATTACCGCTGCGACTGTGAACACAGCAACCACAAGGAAAAGCATTGCTACACAAAGAACAAGTGCTGCACAGGAATTTACTGAAGCAATTTCAACGTTAACCACAGGTACCCATATAAATTATGGCTAATTTTATTCCCAGCAATCTATGCGCCTGGAGCGTTTGATGCCAGGTTGTATATCACATCACAGAAAATGTTTATCCTCCCGTAACAAAGCCGTAGTTGTGTTGCACAGGATGCGCTTGTGGAATAAATATCAAATGAGATAAATATTCAACTGCCAGAAAATTCCTGACAATACGTGCATCCATTATATATGCCCCGATCAGGGCGCTAGCAGGTGTCTCCATCAGGTCCAAAGCACCCCGTTTGAGACACAAATCATTCGCAATTTGGAAGGAAATAATGTATTTTACAATTAAGCCTAGAGATAAAGGCCAAAAGTAACCATCGTTTAAAACAGAAACCATCACATTTACAGGTGATGAATCGATCTCAAACAGTTACTGCTGAAAGGACGTAGATCCTTTTACTATGAAAGACATGTCAGAGATTTGCTGCTGAACATATCAACGTAGTTAACACGAAATGATTGTTAAATTAGTGCACAATTTTGCAGCATACCTGTGGTCAAACGAGGATCCTGGTGTGTCCGATTTTAACAATAATTGACCACATTATTAGAAAGATTTCATATAAAGCATGGAGAAGAATATTCCTGAACTCATGCATCCGTCGTTTGATTGCACGATTCCTCCGCAGAACGCGTGCATCAGACAAAAAATACGGCAGCCACTGTAAACACATCAACCGCAAATGATATCGGCTCTCCGAA
>CALYDF020000254.1:0-22137 GCA_944474145.2 Dicrocoelium dendriticum
CTTTGATATCGAGGAACAGGACAATGGTGGGCCGCCAATATATGTGGCGGTGCTCCAACAACTGACGCAAGGTGAAGATGTGGTCAATGCAGCCACGACCTCGACGAAATCCAGCTTGCTCTTCACGAATCTGGCTTTCACGAGTGCCAGTCAGTCTGTGAAGGATGACAGAGGCAAGCAATTTAGAGGCAATCGAAATCAGACTGATTCCTCTATGGCTGCCGCATTCCGATCGTGAGCCTCCTTTGAAAATTGGGACTATGACGGAGCGGCTCTAATCGGTTGGGACAGTTTCCTGCTCCCACATTTTGACTAGTAACTAGTGTAAATCATCCATAAGAGCAGGTCCCCCGAATTTGAAGAGGGCAGGCGACCCCTAATACGCCACATGACTGGCCAGTTCTATGGGGCTTACCTATTAACCGCGGAGCGTTTTTTCTCCCAATTGGCGCTGCTGAATCACTCGGCATCTACCACATCGGTGGTCCCTTACTCGCAAATGCCTCTCGAGCAAAGGATCTCGGTGTGATCGTGTCCTCTAACCTCGAACAACCCACGATACGCTGAAAAAGGTCGCCACAGCAAACAGGATGTTTTGGTCCATAAAGTCATTCTCTCGGATGACTCCTGATATTTTCAAACTTCTGTTTGTCTCATATATGGGCTCCATCCTCGAGTATGTTTCACCGGCAAGTTACCCACGCATTAAATTCGTGTGTGATTTGATTGAAAAAGTTCAGAGGCGAGGTTCAAAATCAATTCCTGTGCTTGGAAACTTGTTTTATTCTGATCGTGGAGATCTGATTTACACGAAGCGCACAGTCAGAGATGACTGGGGTAGCGAGCTCCAACAATTCTAGCAGCTCTACAGAAATAGCTCGACGCACGGGCACAACTAGAAAATCTTTAAACCGAGGAAGACCCACGTCCGTTCACCCGAGCGGTGAACGACTAGAACAAATTACCGGATGATGTGGTCAGTGCTGCTACTGAGAAATGTTTCAACAAGTCGTTGGATTTACACATGCTTAATGTGTCGGAGTCTTGCTGTCATCCGTGAAATTGCGCTCACCTGTGACATGCTCACTGATCGGGAAGTGATGAAGCTGAGAAGAGTTATCCCATCTACTTTCTATTATGCAATGTATTTCAATGTAAATTGGACCAATTCCAGAGTGTATCAAGTGCACTCTGCAAAACCTGGGAGTCACTCGGGTCACTGACCGTGCCACAGAACTTAAAGTCATCTGCAAACATGAGACGACACCCGTCTCTCAGGTAAGTCATTAACACAACGTGAACAACAGTAGACCAAGGACGGAGCCCTGCAGAACACCACATAGAACCAAGTGTCGAGAGGAGAGGCTCGAGCCCACCAGAACACACATCCCGCTACCTACTAGAAATGCCATCATCCACTGTAGCACTTGCCCGGAGATACCGTATAACCGCAGCTTACACAACAGGCGGGAATGTAGGACGGTGTCGAAAGCTTTGGCAAAGTCAATGAAAAACACATCGACCGCCCAACATTCCCGAGCAAACAACAAGTTAGTAAGGCAAGACTAGCCTTTACGAAAACCATGCTGAGACGAACTTAGAAACCGTGCCAGCACATGGAGCATATCTTGGACGAAATACGTAACTAACGAACACCAATGTTCAAGTTCAAGTGGGACTGGAACGATAGGATTATCCCATTAGTGTTCCTTCTTCAGCGGGTCGTTGAGCCAAAAGTTGGCGAACTTTGAAATACGGATGAACTTAAAACAAAACCGCATCACACCCTGTCCACGCAATTAATGCTCACGTATCCTACCCTAGGAGCCCCTGCTGGGCCGGTTACGTGAAATAAGAAAAAGCAAAAAAGTAAACTCAGAGGGCAAGAGGAAAGATCTAAACAAGTAGAACACCAAGATATCTGAGTCATTAAAAAAGAACTGAAAACAGGTGAGTCAGTTAGGAAAAAGGAAAGATCTGGTGTTGCTACCAAAGAACGTCGAGTTGACGCACAAAACACTTAATCGTAGATTTCCTAACCACATGAACTGGAACCGAATTCCAGAGCTCCATAACTCGGCGCGACAGACGAGTTTCGTCCTAATTTGATCAGACCGTGGTTTATGCATCTTCAATGGGTGACCGCGGAAATTAGGTAACTTAGCGGGACTAAATAGCCCAGACAAGTCCGGGCCGATCATACCCGTCAAAATGCGATAAGTGAGAATCAAGTCCCCGCTTATCCATTCTTCGGTAGTGCATGGAGTACATCCACAAACTAAGCAAGCGTTCAGAATACGTCTGTCCCCGGAGACCCTGCACTAACCTAGTACCTACTCGTAACAACCTCTCCAAGTCCATTTTGTCTCGGATAAGGCATGGTAAACAAGCCTGGATACAGTATTCCAAGTGGGATCGCAGAAATGCCGAGAAAAACTTCACAAAGATATTGGCCGTTAGAACTTCGAAAGAGCGGCGGATAAAACACATCACACTAAACCCCCCAACAAGCACATTTCTTCCAAATGTCGCCAGAAAAAAGAGCTGATGAGTGGACGACACCTAAATCAACCTGCTGAGTGACAACTTGGATTTCACCACCACCGAAAATACATCGAGTGGGAGGACTAGCGCATCCGGTTCGGAGAACAGAGCATTTGGTCCCATTTATGGGCATCAAGTATTCCCAGAGCCTATCAAAAGCCCACTGAATTGCCTCAGGACCCCCGGGATATCTACAATATTCCAGAGTTTAAGGTCGTCAATAAACATTAATGATAACGCTCCTAGCTCCCCCGGCAAGTCACTTGCATAGATCACGAACAACAATGGCCCCAATACTGGGCCCTGCGGAACGACACTACGGACAGTTTGCCTAAGCGAAAGGCTAGGCCCCACGCGCACACATTGTCCCCTCCCCTCCAGCAAAGCAGACGCCCATTTAAGGGCGCGACCAGATATGCTGTAAGATCCCAACATTGGTGAGAGTTTAAGATAAGGATAAGAGTTTAAGGGTAAAAGTTTAAGATAGGGATGTCAAAAGCTTTCGAAAAGTCCACGAATAGCATGTCTGCAGTGTGGTCACTGTCTACCGCTTCGGACCAGGTTTCACGAGCTACAAGTAAATTAGTCTGACACGAAAATTCCCTGCGGAATCCATGTTGAGCAACACAGGTGGTTCTCCACCGGATCCCTTGTCAGCTTTTCAAAAAAACTTGAGTACTACGCTTGTCAAACTGACAGGCCGGTAGTTCGCGGGCAGAGCGATATCAGCGCCCTTAAAAATCGGACAGATGGTTGCGTACTTCCATGCCGAAAGTAAGACGCAGTTGTCAAACGATACTGAAAACACGCATGTGAGAGGACTACTCAGCTCAGTGGCTAATTCATGCAACAGCTACGGATAAATTGAATCAGAACTGGAAGCTTTAGAGAGAGTAATGCCTTGCAATAGCTCGAAGACCTAAGTCTTCTTTATGTTAAACTCAGCTAAGCAAGGATCTTCTGGAGCTCTTGAAACCAATTCAACATGTGATAGAGAGATTTTCCGAGCAAAGAGCTCAGCATAATGCTCACTAAGTATACAAGCTTTGTCACAGTCAGTTTGCGCACAGGTCCCGTCTGCTCGCAGTAACGCTTGTATATTGCCCCTCTGCGTCTTTTAACGTAGGCAAGAAACCTCTTGAGATTAGCTGCGGCCGAGTCCGCTAAACCCTGCTCGTATTGGAGAAAAGCAGTCCTGATTTGTTGCTTACACTTATTTCTAATCTCTCGATAACTGTCAGGGGAAGTAGCTAGTGGAGCTACTTGGTAGGTTCACCAGCATCTAGACCGTTTCTTGAGTAGGTACTTGCCTGTGGCATCTATCCATGGAGGCTGTGCCCGTAACCCTTTTCCTGTTGATTGGAACATAAGATGTGGAAACTCCCGTAAGGTATGCCTTAAATTTATCCCAGGCTAACTGGACAGAGTCGAGCATCGAGATCTCACGGTTCAGAACTGAAGCCTTGGCTCGCATTCCACTAAAGTTCGCCAGCCAAATATATGGAAGTAATTCAACGGCGACCTGTTGGTGCCTTGAAAGAGCAAACCGAAAGGATATGCATGCATAATCGCTGGACCCTAGACGTACACCGTAAGAAACGTGCTACAAAGTCGAGGGACCTAGAGAAAACCAGATCGAAAGTAGATGGTATTTGGTTGCCCATATACTTAGTGAGGAAGTCCACGAACTAGTGCAAAGGCACTTGGAGAGTCAGCTCAAGAAAGTCTGCACCAAATGTTCCTGACGCACGATAGATCGACCCAACCGACTTTTGGGTAGCTGAAATCCCCTAAAACTAACCACTTATTCGCAGATTGAGGGGGAATAAAGTCAATTATCCCCCTGGAGGAACTTTTAGGACTCCTATACATCACTACAACAGTAAACTGGGTAGAGGAAGTGCGCATAACAGCCGATAGGGCTTTGTGGAGGATCGTTATCTAATAAGTTCGAGTGCGGAGGCGAAAGACAATCATTGGAATGTAGAGAGCAGAAGGAAAAAATCCTTTGTCAGCTCCATCGCCTCCCGTTCTTCACAGGGATCAAGGTGGATATTACAAGTCGGTATCAAGGGAACCGCTGCATTGACACAAGAAGCAACAAGATCCGAGTTTACTCAATAAGTAAGAATCCAATCGATGTTTGAAACATTCCTCCAACTGCGCATCAACGACATACACAGGTGGATTATTCCACTCGTTCACGACTCTGGTAGACAGAGTGACGGCACAACAGACCCGAAGTCTCATTTAAACAATTTCCAATGGTGGCCCCGAGTCGAACTGAAGGAATTGAGTGGAAATCCTGCAGTTCAGCTCCAAGCTCACCCCCAACGATACGTCGCGTGAAAATCAAATCCCCGATATCTCGACGATAAGCTAAGGAGGACAACTTCATGCGCTGAAGATGATGTAAGGCAGGTTCCGTAACTCCAGTATGGATTTAAATCCTCTCCGCTGAACCTTTTTAATCAGGTTGCATTCAAATTTGGAAAGAGGATAGGCAGCAGGTATTCCATTCGCAAGAATCAGTCGTACATGAAGAGTGAACACGAGTCTGAAGATCGGAGTCAACCGGGAGAAAAATGGTCGTACGGCGAAAAACAAGTCGTTGGCAGAAGCGACTTTCCTTGAGGTATCTTCAGTCGATTTTAGGTCTGGGGTCACAACGATGCCAAGGTCCCTCTCACGATCAGAGTTTGGCAGCAAAAACCCACCGATATAATAATTCCAAATGGTTCGGACGCACCAATCGGTAGAACGGAACATTTATCGTGATTTATGAGTAACTGGACCAGATCGACCAATCATGCAGAGAATCGAGCCTTGTTTGTAGTACATCAGCTTCATCCACACAGGCGACTACCATGCATAGCTTTAAATCACCTGCGTAAATCAATCTGCCGGTAGTATAGACATCAGGTCATTAATAAAGACTTTAAAAAGTTCAGGACCAAGAACAGAGCCTTGCGGAACACTGCTGGTTATATTTACTGGGAAGGAAATAGACTCATTTATTTTCACACGGAAAACGCAGCCATGCAGGAAATCAGTGAGCCAAGGGAGGATTTTTCCGGAAAAACCAATAATGCGAAGTGGGCTTAGCAAAATTTTGTGTAGAACCTTGTCGCAAGCTTTACTGAAATCCACAAATACGACCCACCCGCTTATGAGCATCCGTGGAGTTAGCCTTCTTTTCTCGAGCTATCAGAGGAGTGGTGACACATGAACGCGAACGACGAATTCCATGCTGCGCAGGTGAAATGATCTTGAGGTTCTGGAAAATGCAGGTTGAGAGTTCGCTTGAGAATCATCTAAATAAACTTGCAGACAACATATGTTAGACAGATGGGCCGATAATTTGTAGGATCTTGTCGATTTCCGCCTTTGCAGATGGGCGTGACTATGCCCAAGTTCCAGGCAAGCGGAAAACGCCCGGCCTCAAGTGAGCGCCAAATAAGTGACAGATAGGTACAGCAATATATTCGGCCACAATCTTGAGGAAACAAGGATGCAATCCATCAGTTTCCGGGGAAGATTTTGGATCCAGTTCGCATAAACGTTTGAGTACTATACTTTTATGTCTTATCACAGAGGACAGAGAGCAAGGACGAATAACCATTAACTAACAGCACCTCTGTTGTATAGACCATGGTAGCAAACCCGTGCAGAAAGCGACGTCCAGTTGAGCGTACTGGTTCATTGAAATATTTTGATCCGAAGAAGACGAATCAAGCTCGTTTTGGTGACTCGTCTGTTTACCATTTGGACTTCATCTGCTATGACGTCCAAATGCTTGTCATGTTTTAAAGGAGTTAATTCGCGCTCTAAAGCCTTGCAGTGCACCATCTGCGATGGGTGGACACACAGCTTGCTGTGGAGTCGGCCATGATTTGTACGAATTTCTCCTGCGATCCAACGTTCCGGGCTTAGGTTTCTTTTGCGATCTGTGCCGTGTTACGATAAGCAACAGACGATGCCTTGATGGACTGCCTGAGCTCAGTCCACTCACCTCTCCTGCTCAAACTGAGGTGAACATCGCTGCTGTCTCGCTACCAACTCCTTGCCTTATCACATGCGTTTCTGGCGCAACTACCCTAACGGCTAAGCGTAGTCGAGCACCGTCCACCACATTTAGAGACGCTGGCGGTTATTGACCAGAGCGAAGAGCCTAAGATCAATACGTACGCAGAGGTGGTAAAGGAAAACGTACGAAATGTTGAACGCAAAAGCAAGACAGGAATAAGTCATCATCATCTCAGTCGCAGCTGAATTTGATTCTCGATAGTCAGTCAACTGGAGAAACTGCTTAAGGACGGCCCCGCTGTTCTGAAGCCGAAGATCCATGAGAATGCCACATCGCCATCTCGCATTCTTCGACGAGCTCCGCGACTTAAAGGTGAATCATTTTATGTATTACGAGATCTTTCCCCTGAGGATCGAGTGAGAATGAAACAAGCGGTTGACGAAGTCAGATCCGGTCGAGACAATGGTGAGACAGATTTACATATTGTGGATTTTCACGTAGTCCGAAAAGCTACCAAAATTCGCTGGAAACCACTTCTTGTCATGCCCAGGCGTTAGAGGTGAGGAACGGATTGCGCGTAATTTTCGCTAATGTGCGCAGTATTCGAAACAAACTCGATGAAATTCAATCTTTTGCCTCAGCGAATCATCCTGACATAATGGCTTTCACCGAGACCTGGTTGTCCGCGGATATCCTGGACTCCGTGGTGCAGATCCCCGGGTATCACCTCTGCCGGGCTGACCGCAAAGGAGGGAGATCTGGTGGCAGTGTGATTCTGTACTGGAATGCAGACTTCAAGGCTCATCTAGTTGAAGCTACTTGTGATGGTAATGGTGGTTTCGAAGCCCTGTGGTGCCGGGTTCATGATGGATGCAGATCCCTGATGGTCGGGGTTGTCTACAGAGCTCCATTGGGTTCCGGAGCTCGGCTGCTGGATTCAAATAAAATGCATGGTGGGGGAAAGGACTGTGTACTATTGGGAGACTTCAATACCCCAAGTGTCGACTGGGATTTGCTGCACTGTGCTACTTCTTCAGACGTTTTCGCTGCGGACTTTTTGGAAACCGTTCTCGAGTGTAACCTATTTCAACATGTTACTGTGCCTACCCGTATGTGTCGGACAAACCCCCCATATTCTTGATCTTGTGCTTTCTCCGGCGCAATCAGATGTCGCAGACATTACCACTCTTCCGCCTATTGGTAATAGTGATCACTGTATGGTTTCATTCCTCTGGACTCGACGCCTCACTCTTCACAACCAAGATAGTTTTCGCAGGAATTTCTGGCGTTCCGATCCAATCCGCCTGCAAGCGGCCGGTAGCAGTGTAGACTGGAATATCCCTCTATCTTCGGACCCAGATGAGGAGTGGAACCTTTTGTACTCCAAGCTGACTTCTCTTGTTGAGCAGGTTGTTCCTATTTGCAAAAGGCGAACGTTTACCAGAAACCCTCCATGGATAGACCGATAATTGAGGTGCTTAATGTCCAAAAGACGTAAATTATGGGACCGATTCAAGCTTACTCACTGCGCGCTTGACTATTCGGAGTACAAATTGATCAGAAACGACTGTATCTTGAAAAAAACGTCAGAAACGGCATCAGTATGAACGCAGTTTGGCTGTGCAATCCAGGACGTCATCGAAGGCACTGTACTCTTACTTGAAAAGAAGTACCAAAGCTGGCAGTGGCATTCCTGTCCTGTTTTCTGCAGAGCAGGGCGGTTTACTTGACGACGATGGGACGAAAGCCAGTTTACTGGCCCTGCAATATTCATCTGTTTACTCGATAGAGACGCCGTTGCTCGATGACACCGCGCCAATCCACCCCTCTTCGTTGCAGCACATACAAATGAGTGTGGCTGACGTGACCAAAGGTCTTCGTGAATTAGATCCGAACTCCTCGCCGGGTCCTGATGGACTGCATCCGCTGTTCCTCAAGACTGTGGCGGACTGCATTGCTGCTCCCGTCTGTCAGATATTTCGTCACTCCCTGGAAGCTAGACAACTCCCGGTTGCTTGGAAATTGGGGACCGTTAAACCTATATATATATATATATATATATATATATATATATATATATATATATATATATATATATATATATATATATATATATATATACATATTTGCAAAAGTCTGTTAACAGACATAATGCCATCAGAAACCATGGGATTCAAACGAAGGTACAGAAACAGTAAAATAAAACACAACACAACAATGTCCATGGTTTCCTCAGAGGGCGAGATGCTACCCGGCTGCCCAAGCCGAAGTAGGGTGTTGACTTAGGGGACACCACCCCGAGCCTTTGGCTGAATAGCCTGCCCGCAAGGCAGCGGAGCGAATTCAGGGAATCGCGCCCATTGGGAGCCGGTGACTGCTCAGTTCATACGCCTTTTGTTTGTTCCTTTGTCAAACAGGGGCCAAATGCTCCCCAGAAGTACAGCATAAGATTGCTGGAATACAATGCTTCGCCAGAATGAAGCAAGGGGCAGTGACTTTATTTAGTGGCGAGTCACGTCCGCCACGTCACAGTGTTGTTAAACGGACATATGTGGCTTTTTATAGGGAGAACGCTTGCCAGGCGAAAACCCACCACGTCCTGGAACACTGCCGCCGAACCATTTGCTGGAACGGGAAAATCCCGAACCACCCAGCTGGCACCACGAGGAGGTTGTTCGGCAAGCCAGCCGTTAAACCTATATACAAGGGAGGGGATCGTCAAGATCCTGCAAACTATCGACCTATCTGCCTAACGTCCGTACTGTGCAAGTTAATGGAAAGGATTCTCAAGCGCGCCCTGCAGCTTCACTTCGAGAACCTTAACATCATCTCCTGTGCCCAGCATGGCTTTCGGCGGGCACGCTCATGTACCTCGAATCTGCTTGTTGCTAGGGAAAACTGGGCGAAGTCGTTAGACGCTGGGACACGATAGGATTTGGCTTTTGTAGACTTCAGCAAGGCGTTTGACAAGGTCCCCCTTGAAAGGCTCCTTCTTAAACTCCGAGGTACCGGTGTGTCTGGGAATGTCCTCGCTTGGATCGCTGATTTTTTGATTGGCCGGACCATGCGAGTCAAGGTGAATGAAGCCTACTGCACTCCTGTGCTGATGACTAGCGGTGTTCCGCAAGGGTCAGTACTTGGTCCAGAACTGTTCAAGATATGCATCAATGACCTCCCATCGGAGCTTCAAATGGATTGCCTGATTTACGCCGATGACATGAAGCTGTGGATGGAGGTATCCTGTCTTGACTATGTTGACGGATTGCAGGCATTATTGGACATTCTACACGACTGGTCAGCCAACTGGCAATTGCCCATAAATTGTGAAAAATGCTCAGTTCTCCCCATAGGCGCCCTCGAACCGTTCGGGATATACCATATTGGTGGGGTGTTACTCAGAACCACCATTCTTGTAAAAGATCTCGGTGTGCTTGTCTCACATGATTTACGGACCGCAGAAGACACACTACGGAGGGTTGCCGCTGCCAACGGGATGTCCCATGCCATACGGAGAGGCTTCTCGCGACTGACTCCGGATATCTTCAGAATCCTGTTTACTTTTCATGTGCGCCCGATCCTTGAGTACGGACATCCCGTCATCTGTCCTTTTACCAGGTTCGAGTGTAATATGATTGAGAAGGTACAGCGGCGTGCCTCGAAATCCATACTGGAGTTAAGGGACTTGCCTTACCCTCTTCGACTACAGCGGATGCACCTGTTCTCCCTGGAATATCGTCGACGTAGAGGTGATCTGAATTTTACTAGGCGAATTCTGATGGGGGAAAAGGGGATGGAGCTACAAGCGTTCTTTCAAGTCAACACTAGTTCCACTGGGGGCACAACTGGAAACTATATAAATCCAGAAGACTCAGAGTTCGCTCCACTCTTGCTCTATCAACGCGCATTGTCAATGACTGGAACGACTTGCCGAAACATGTGGTCGACGCGCAGACTGAGAAATGTTTCAAGCGATTTTCGGATTCTCACTAGATGAGTAAGCTGGGACCCTGCTTCTTCCAATGTAGCTGTTACGGCCCCTTGTGGAATACCATCTCGTAGCGACTCATGGCATCCATGCAATGATCGGGAAGTGAAGGAGATGACAAAGGACTTTCCTTCTGCTCTCTACAATTCAATGATCCAGTGAACAGATACATTGGAAGAAGCAGGCCCCAGCTTACCTATCTAGTGAGAATCCAAAAATCGCTTGAAACATTTCTCAGTCTGCGCGTCGACCACATGTTTCGGCAAGTCGTTCCAGTCATTCACAATGCGCGTTGATAGAGCAAGAGTGGAGCGAACTCTGAGTCTTCTGGATTTATATAGTTTCCAGTTGTGCTCCCAGTGGAACTAGTGTTGACTTGAAAGAACGCTTGTAGCTCCATCCCCTTTTCCCCCATCAGAATTCGCCTAGTAAAATTCAGATCACCTCTACGTCGACGATATTCCAGGGAGAACAGGTGCATCCGCTGTAGTCGAAGAGAGTAAGGCAAGTCCCTTAACTCCAGTATGGATTTCGAGGCACGCCGCTGTACCTTCTCAATCATATTACACTCGAACCTGGTAAAAGGACAGATGACGGGATGTCCGTACTCAAGGATCGGGCGCACATGAAAAGTAAACAGGATTCTGAAGATATCCGGAGTCAGTCGCGAGAAGCCTCTCCGTATGGCATGGGACATCCCGTTGGCAGCGGCAACCCTCCGTAGTGTGTCTTCTGCGGTCCGTAAATCATGTGAGACAAGCACACCGAGATCTTTTACAAGAATGGTGGTTCTGAGTAACACCCCACCAATATGGTATATCCCGAACGGTTCGAGGACGCCTAGGAGGAGAACTGAGCATTTTTCACAATTTATGGGCAATTGCCAGTTGGCTGACCAGTCGTGTAGAATGTCCAATAATGCCTGCAATCCGTCAACATCGTCAAGACAGGATACCTCCATCCACAGCTTCATGTCATCGGCGTAAATCAGGCAATCCATTTGAAGCTCCGATGGGAGGTCATTGATGCATATCTTGTACAGTTCTGGACCAAGTACTGACCCTTGCGGAACACCGCTAGTCATCAGCACAGGAGTGCAGTAGGCTTCATTCACCTTGACTCGCATGGTCCGGCCAATCAAAAAACCAGCGATCCAAGCGAGGACATTCCCAGAGACACCGGTACCTCGGAGTTTAAGAAGGAGCCTTTCAAGGGGGACCTTGTCAAACGCCTTGCTGAAGTCTACAAAAGCCAAATCCTATCGTGTCCCAGCGTCCAACGACTTCGCTCAGTTTTCCCTAGCAACAAGCAGATTCGAGGTACATGAGCGTGCCCGCCGAAAGCCATGCTGGGCACAGGAGATGATGTTAAGGTTCTCGAAGTGAAGCTGCAGGGCGCGCTTGAGAATCCTTTCCATTAACTTGCATAGTACGGACGTTAGGCAGATAGGTCGATAGTTTGCAGGATCTTGACGATCCCCTCCCTTGTATATAGGTTTAACGGCTGGCTTGCCGAACAACCTCCTCGTGGTGCCAGCTGGGTGGTTCGGGATTTTCCCGTTCCAGCAAATGGTTCGGCGGCAGTGTTCCAGGACGTGGTGGGTTTTCGCCTGGCAAGCGTTCTCCCTATAAAAAGCCACATATGTCCGTTTAACAACACTGTGACGTGGCGGACGTGACTCGCCACTAAATAAAGTCACTGCCCCTTGCTTCATTCTGGCGAAGCATTGTATTCCAGCAACCTTATGCTGTACTTCTGGGGAGCATTGGGCCCCAGTTTGACAAAAGAACAAACAAAAGGCGTATGAACTGAGCAATCAGTCACCGGCTCCCATTGGGCGCGATTCCCTGAATTCGCTCCGCTGCCTTGCGGGCAGGCTATTCAGCCAAAGGCTCGGGGTGGTGTCCCCTAAGTCAACACCCTACTTCGGCTTGGGCAGCCGGGTAGCATCTCGCCCTCTGAGGAAACCATGGACATTGTTGTGTTGTATTTTATTTTACTGTTTCTGTACCTTCGTTTGAATCCCATGGTTTCTGATGGCATTATGTCTGTTAACAGACTTTTGCAAATATGTATATATTATATATATATATATAGGTTTAACGGTCCCCAATTTCCAAGCAACCGGGAGTCGTCTAGCTTCCAGGGAGTGACGAAATATCTGACAGACGGGAGCAGCAATGCAGTCTGCCACAGTCTTGAGGAACAGCGGATGCAGTCCATCAGGACCCGGCGAGGAGTTCGGATCTAATTCACGAAAACCTTTGGCCACGTCAGCCACACTCATTTGTATGTGCTGCAACGAAGAGGGGTGGATTGGCGCGGTGTCATCGAGCAACGGCGTCTCTATCGAGTAAACAGATGAATATTGCAGGGCCAGTAAACTGGCTTTCGTCCCATCGTCGTCAAGTAAACCGCCCTGCTCTGCAGAAAACAGGACAGGAATGCCACTGCCAGCTTTGGTACTTCTTTTCAAGTAAGAGTACAGTGCCTTCGATGTCGTCCTGGATTGCACAGCCAAACTGCGTTCATACTGATGCCGTTTCTGACGTTTTTTCAAGATACAGTCGTTTCTGATCAATTTGTACTCCGAATAGTCAAGCGCGCAGTGAGTAAGCTTGAATCGGTCCCATAATTTACGTCTTTTGGACATTAAGCACCTCAATTATCGGTCTCTTGTCCCTTTTTTCTTCAATTATCGGTCTATCCACGGAGGGTTTCTGGTAAACGTTCGCCTTTTGCAAATAGGAACAACCTGCTCAACAAGAGAAGTCAGCTTGGAGTACAAAAGGTTCCACTCCTCATCTGGGTCCGAAGATAGAGGGATATTCCAGTCTACACTGCTACCGGCCGCTTGCAGGCGGATTGGATCGGAACGCCAGAAATTCCTGCGAAAACTATCTTGGTTGTGAAGAGTGAGGCGTCGAGTCCAGAGGAATGAAACCATACAGTGATCACTATTACCAATAGGCGGAAGAGTGATAATGTCTGCGACATCTGATTGCGCCGGGGAAAGCACAAGATCAAGAATATGGGGGGTTTGTCCGACAAATATACGGGTAGGCACAGTAACATGTTGAAATAGGTTACACTCGAGAACGGTTTCCAAAAAGTCCGCAGCGAAAACGTCTGAAGAAGTAGCACAGTGCAGCAAATCCCAGTCGACACTTGGGGTATTGAAGTCTCCCAATAGTACACAGTCCTTTCCCCCACCATGCATTTTAATTGAATCCATCAGCCGAGCTCCGGAACCCAATGGAGCTCTGTAGACAAGCCCGACCATCAGAGATCTGCATCCATCATGAACCGGGCACCACAGGGCTTCGAAACCACCATTACCATCACAAGTAGCTTCAACCAGATGAGCCTTGAAGTCTGCATTCCAGTACAGGATCACACTGCCACCAGATCTCCCTCCTTTGCGGTCAGCCCGGCAGAGGTGATACCCGGGGATCTGCACCACGGAGTCCAGGATATCCGCGGACAACCAGGTCTCGGTGAAAGCCATTATGTCAGGATGATTCGCTGAGGCAAAAGATTGAATTTCATCGAGTTTGTTTCGAATACTGCGCACATTAGCGAAAATTACGCGCAATCCGTTCCTCACCTCTAACGCCTGGGTATGACAAGAAGTGGTTTCCAGCGAATTTTGGTAGCTTTTCGGACTACGTGAAAATCCACAATATGTAAATCTGTCTCACCATTGTCTCGACCGGATCTGACTTCGTCAACCGCTTGTTTCATTCTCACTCGATCCTCAGGGGAAAGATCTCGTAATACATAAAATGATTCACCTTTAAGTCGCGGAGCTCGTCGAAGAATGCGACGGGCCTCGCCATCATTTCGACATACAATTTTAAGTGGACGAACCTTTGAGGAGTCCTCCTGTTTCTTGCCGAGGCGGAAAGCAGAAACAATGTTGATTCCTTGTTCCCCTTCATCGAACAGTAAAGAGATCATCCGTTGTAGGAACTCCTGATCATCTACAATCCTTTCAGCTGGGGTAGCCTTGGTGGACTCGGCTGAATTCACGATGATAAGGCAGCGGTCGCGAGATGGCGATGTGGCATTCTCATGGATCTTCGGCTTCAGAACAGCGGGGCCGTCCTTAAGCAGTTTCTCCAGTTGACTGACTATCGAGAATCAAATTCAGCTGCGACTGAGATGATGATGACTTATTCCTGTCTTGCTTTTGCGTTCAACATTTCGTACGTTTTCCTTTACCACCTCTGCGTACGTATTGATCTTAGGCTCTTCGCTCTGGTCAATAACCGCCAGCGTCTCTAAATGTGGTGGACGGTGCTCGACTACGCTTACCCGTTAGGGTAGTTGCGCCAGAAACGCATGTGATAAGGCAAGGAGTTGGTAGCGAGACAGCAGCGATGTTCACCTCAGTTTGAGCAGGAGAGGTGAGTGGACTGAGCTCAGGCACTCCATCAAGGCATCGTCTGTTGCTTATCGTAACACGGCACAGATCGCAAAAGAAACCTAAGCCCGGAACGTTGGATCGCAGGAGAAATTCATACAAATCATGGCCGACTCCACAGCAAGCTGTGTGTCCACCCATCGCAGATGGTGCACTGCAAGGCTTTAGAGCGCGAATTAACATGACAAGCATTTGGGCGTCATAGCAGATGAAGTCCAAATAGTAAACAGACGAGTCACCAAAACGAGCTTGATTCGTCTTCTTCGGATCAAAATATTTCAATGAACCAGTACGCTCAACTGGACGTCGCTTTCCGCACGGGTTTGCAACCATGGTCTATACAACAGAGGTGCTGTTAGTTAATGGTTATTCGTCCTTGCTCTCTGTCCTCTGTGATAAGACATAAAAGTATAGTACTCAAACGTTTATGCGAACTGGATCCAATATCTTCCCCGGAAACTGATGGATTGCATCCTTGTTTCCTCAAGATTGTGGCCGAATATATTGCTGTACCTATCTGTCACTTATTTGGCGCTCACTTGAGGCCGGGCGTTTTCCGCTTGCCTGGAACTTGGGCATAGTCACGCCCATCTGCAAAGGCGGAAATCGACAAGATCCTACAAATTATCGGCCCATCTGTCTAACATATGTTGTCTGCAAGTTTATTTAGATGATTCTCAAGCGAACTCTCAACCTGCATTTTCCAGAACCTCAAGATCATTTCACCTGCGCAGCATGGAATCCGTCGTTCGCGTTCATGTGTCACCACTCCTCTGATAGCTCGAGAAAAGAAGGCTAAATCCACGGATGCTCATAAGCGGGTGGGTCGTATTTGTGGATTTCAGTAAAGCTTTCGACAAGGTTCTACACAAAATTTTGCTAAGCCCACTTCGCATTATTGGTGTTTCCGGAAAAATCCTCCCTTGGCTCACTGATTTCCTGCATGGCTGCGTTTTCCGTGTGAAAATAAATGAGTCTATTTCCTTCCCAGTAAATATAACCAGCAGTGTTCCGCAAGGCTCTGTTCTTGGTCCTGAACTTTTTAAAGTCTTTATTAATGACCTGATGTCTATACTACCGGCAGATTGATTTACGCAGGTGATTTAAAGCTATGCATGGTAGTCGCCTGTGTGGATGAAGCTGATGTACTACAAACAAGGCTCGATTCGCTGCATGATTGGTCGATCAGGTCCAGTTACTCATAAATCACGATAAATGTTCCGTTCTACCGATTGGTGCGTCCGAACCATTTGGAATTATTATATCGGTGGGTTTTTGCTGCCAAACTCTGATCGTGAGAGGGACCTTGGCATCGTTGTGACCCCAGACCTAAAATCGACTGAAGATACCTCAAGGAAAGTCGCTTCTGCCAACGAGTTGTTTTTCGCCGTACGACCATCCTTCTCCCGGTTGACTCCGATCTTCAGACTCGTGTTCACTCTTCATGTACGACTGATTCTTGCGAATGGAATACCTGCTGCCTATCCTCTTTCCAAATTTGAATGCAACCTGATTAAAAAGGTTCAGCGGAGAGGATTTAAATCCATACTGAAGTTACGGAACCTGCCTTACATCGTCTTCAGCGCATGAAGTTGTCCTCCTTAGCTTATCGTCGAGATATCGGGGATTTGATTTTCACGCGACGTATCGTTGGGGGTGAGCTTGGAGCTGAACTGCAGGATTTCCACTCAATTCCTTCAGTTCGACTCGGGGCCACCATTGGAAATTGTTTAAATGAGACTTCGGGTCTGTTGTGCCGTCACTCTGTCTACCAGAGTCGTGAACGAGTGGAATAATCCACCTGTGTATGTCGTTGATGCGCAGTTGAAGGAATGTTTCAAACATCGATTGGATTCTTACTTATTGAGTAAACTCGGATCTTGTTGCTTCTTGTGTCAATGCAGCGGTTCCCTTGATACCGACTTGTAATATCCACCTTGATCCCTGTGAAGAACGGGAGGCGATGGAGCTGACAAAGGATTTTTTCCTTCTGCTCTCTACATTCCAATGATTGTCTTTCGCCTCCGCACTCGAACTTATTAGATAACGATCCTCCACAAAGCCCTATCGGCTGTTATGCGCACTTCCTCTACCCAGTTTACTGTTGTAGTGATGTATAGGAGTCCTAAAAGTTCCTCCAGGGGGATAATTGACTTTATTTCCCCCTCAATCTGCGAATAAGTGGTTAGTTTTAGGGGATTTCAGCTACCCAAAAGTCGGTTGGGTCGATCTATCGTGCGTCAGGAACATTTGGTGCAGACTTTCTTGAGCTGACTCTCCAAGTGCCTTTGCACTAGTTCGTGGACTTCCTCACTAAGTATATGGGCAACCAAATACCATCTACTTTCGATCTGGTTTTCTCTAGGTCCCTCGACTTTGTAGCACGTTTCTTACGGTGTACGTCTAGGGTCCAGCGATTATGCATGCATATCCTTTCGGTTTGCTCTTTCAAGGCACCAACAGGTCGCCGTTGAATTACTTCCATATATTTGGCTGGCGAACTTTAGTGGAATGCGAGCCAAGGCTTCAGTTCTGAACCGTGAGATCTCGATGCTCGACTCTGTCCAGTTAGCCTGGGATAAATTTAAGGCATACCTTACGGAAGTTTCCACATTTTATGTTCCAATCAACAGGAAATGGGTTACGGGCACAGCCTCTATGGATAGATGCCACAGGCTAGTACCCACTCAAGAAACGGTCTAGATGCTGGCGAACCTACCAAGTAGCTCCATTAGCCAATTCCCCTGACAGTTATCGAGAGATTAGAAATAAGTGTAAGCAACATATCAGGACTGCTTGTCTCCAATACGAGCAGGGTTTAGCGGACTCGGCCGCAGCTAATCCCAAGGGGTTTCTTGCCTACGTTAAAAGACGCAGAGGGGCAAAATTGTCTATACAAGCGTTACTGCGAGCAGACGGGACCTGTGCGCAAACTGACTGTGACAAAGCTTGTATACATATTGCGCATTATGCTGGGCTCTTTGCTCGGAAGATCTCTCTACCACATGTTGAATTGGTTTCAAGAGCTCCAGCAGATCCTTGCTTAGCTGAGTTTAACATAAAGAAGACTTAGGTCTTCGAGCTATTGCAAGGCATTACTCTCTCTAAAGCTTCCAGTTCTGATTCAATTTATCCGTAGCTGTTGCATGAATTTGCCACTGAGCTGACTAGTCCTCTCACATGCGTGTTTTCAGTATCGTTTGACAACTGCGTCTTACTTTCGGCATGGAAGTACGCAACCATCTGTCCGATTTTTAAGGGCGCTGATATCGCTCTGCCCGCGAACTACCGGCCTGTCAGTTTGACAAGCGTAGTACTCAAGTTTTTTTGAAAAGCTGACAAGGGATTCGGTGGAGAACCACCTGTGTTGCTCAACATGGATTCCGCAGGGAATTTTCGTGTCAGACTAATTTACTTGTAGCTCGTGAAAGCTGGGCCGAAGCGGTAGACAGTGGCCACACTGCAGACATGCTATTCGTGGACTTTTCGAAAGCTTTTGACATCCTTATCTTAAACTTTTACCCTTAAACTCTTATCCTTATCTTAAACTCTCACCAATGTTGGGATCTTACAGCCTATCTGGTCGCGCCCTTAAATGGGCGTCTGCTTTGCTGGAGGGGAGGGGACAATGTGTGCGCGTGGGGCCTAGCCTTTCGCTTAGGCAAACTGTCCGTAGTGTCGTTCCGCAGGGCTCAGTATTGGGGCCATTGTTGTTCGTGATCTATGCAAGTGACTTGCCGGGGGAGCTAGGGGCGTCATCATTAATGTTTATTGACGACCTTCAACTCTCATCATCATCATCATCATCATCATTATACATGTCAGCTAGAGATGGTAAGACACCTCCGCTATTGTACCGCAATACATAAAGGAAATACATACATACATACAATACATAAAGGAAAAATAAATACGACAGTTGAATGCCAGCTGAGCTACCAGCAACGGATACGCATCGTTCCGGTAAGCTACTAGCCGGCTACTAGACAAAAACAAAAATTTAATTACGTTTTACCCTACGAAATAAGATCGTAGATGGAGGGGGAGGCTAAAGGGATGGGGAGGGACAAAGAAACTCACAGCAGGAACGCCACTGAGGTCGGCTCCTTGCCATATCAGCAAGTGTATCCAGCCAAACGTGTTCACTGTCTTTTGGACCCCAACCAGGGAGTCGTGAAGCTCCAACCGAGGCCAGCTCCGAAGTGAGGGCCTTCATTCCTCTGCTTCAGCTTCAGCCCGGGGATTCAGGGCAATACCAACACCGGCTTGGCCGGTGCTCGAAGCTGCATCGTCACCGGATAGGCGCAAGGAGAAAATACTGCTTGCGTCCCCTGAAGGGGATCGCAGAGTGAGCACAGTGCTCGAGTCTTGCAGGCGAGTCCCTTAAACTCTGGAATATTGTAGATATCCCGGGGGTCCTGAGGCAATTCAGTGTGCTTTTGATAGGCTCTGGGAATACTTGATGCCCATAAATGGGACCAAATGCTCTGTTCTCCGAACCGGATGCGCTAGTTCTCCCACTCGATGTATTTTCGGTGGTGGTGAAATCCAAGTTGTCACTCAGCAGGTTGATTTAGGTGTCGTCCACTCATCAGCTCTTTTTTCTGGCGACATTTGGAAGAAATGTGCTTGTTGGGGGTTTAGTGTGATGTGTTTTATCCGCCGCTCTTTCGAAGTTCTAACGGCCAATATCTTTGTGAAGTTTTTCTCGGCATTTCTGCGATCCCACTTGGAATACTGTATCCAGGCTTGTTTACCATGCCTTATCCGAGACAAAATGGACTTGGAGAGGTTGTTACGAGTAGGTACTAGGTTAGTGCAGGGTCTACGGGGACAGACGTATTCTGAACGCTTGCTTAGTTTGGGGATGTACTCCATGCACTACCGAAAGGATAAGAGGGGACTTGATTCTCACTTATCGCATTTTGACGGGTAAGATCGGCCCGGACTTGTCTGGGCTATTTAGTCCCGCTAAGTTACCTAATTTCCGCGGTCACCCATTGAAGATGCATAAACCACGGTCTGATCAAATTAGGACGAAACTCGTCTGTCGCGCCGAGTTATGGAGCTCTGGAATTCGGTTCCAGTTCATGTGGTTAGGAAATCTACGATTAAGTGTTTTGTGCGTCAACTCGACGTTCTTTGGTAGCAACACCAGATCTTTCCTTTTTCCTAACTGACTCACCTGTTTTCAGTTCTTTTTTAATGACTCAGATATCTTGGTGTTCTACTTGTTTAGATCTTTCCTCTTGCCCTCTGAGTTTACTTTTTTGCTTTTTCTTACTTCACGTAACCGGCCCAGCAGGGGCTCCTAGGGTAGGATACGTGAGCATTAATTGCGTGGACAGGGTGTGATGCGGTTTTGTTTTAAGTTCATCCGTATTTCAAAGTTCGCCAACTTTTGGCTCAACGACCCGCTGAAGAAGGAACACTAATGGGATAATCCTATCGTTCCAGTCCCACTTGAACTTGAACATTGGTGTTCGTTAGTTACGTATTTCGTCCAAGATATGCTCCATGTGCTGGCACGGTTTCTAAGTTCGTCTCAGCATGGTTTTCGTAAAGGCTACTCTTGCCTTACTAACTTGTTGTTTTCTCGGGAATGTTGGGCGGTCGATGTGTTTTTCATTGACTTTGCCAAAGCTTTCGACACCGTCCCACATTCCCGCCTGTTGTGTAAGCTGCGGTCATACGGTATCTCCGGGCAAGTGCTACAGTGGATGATGGCATTTCTAGTAGGTAGCGGGATGTGTGTTCTGGTGGGATCGAGCCTCTCCTCTCGACACTTGGTTCTATGTGGTGTTCTGCAGGGCTTCGTCCTTGGTCTACTGTTGTTCACGTTGTGTTAATGACTTACCTGAGAGACGGGTGTCGTCTCATGTTTGCAGATGACTTTAAGTTCTGTGGCACGGTCAGTGACCCGAGTGACTTCCAGGTTTTGCAGAGTGCATTTGATACACTCTGGAATTGGTCCAATTTACATTGAAATACATTGCATAATAGAAAGTAGATGGGATAACTCTTCTCAGCTTCATCACTTTCCGATCAGTGAGCATGTCACAGGTGAGCGCAATTTCACGGATGACAGCAAGACTCCGACACATTAAGCATGTGTAAATCCAACGACTTGTTGAAACATTTCTCAGTAGCAGCACTGACCACATCATCCGGTAATTTGTTCTAGTCGTTCACCGCTCGGGTGAACGGACGTGGGTCTTCCTCGGTTTAAAGATTTTCTAGTTGTGCCCGTGTGTCGAGATATTTCTCTAGAGCTGCTAGAATTGTTGGAGCTCGCTACCCCAGTCATCTCTGACTGTGCGCTTCGTGTAAATCAGATCTCCACGATCAGAATAAAACAAGTTTCCAAGCACAGGAATTGATTTTGAACCTCGCCTCTGAACTTTTTCAATCAAATCACACACGAATTTAATGCGTGGGTAACTTGCCGGTGAAACATACTCGAGGATGGAGCCCATATATGAGACAAACAGAAGTTTGAAAATATCAGGAGTCATCCGAGAGAATGACTTTATGGACCGAAGCATCCTGTTTGCTGTAGCGACCTTTTTCAGCGTATCGTGGGTTGTTCGGTTAGAGGACACGATCACGCCGAGATCCTTTGCTCGAGAGGCATTTGCGAGTAAGGGACCACCGATGTGGTAGATGCCGAGTGATTCAGCAGCGCCAATTGGGAGAAAAAACGCTCCGCGGTTAATAGGTAAGCCCCATGGAACTGGCCAGTCATGTGGCGTATTAGGGGTCGCCTGCCCTCTTCAAATTCGGGGGACCTGCTCTTATGAATGATTTACACTAGTTACTAGTCAAAATGTGGGAGCAGGAAACTGTCCCAACCGATTGGAGCCGCTCCGTCATAGTCCCAATTTTCAATGGAGGCTCACGATCGGAATGCGGCAGCCATAGAGGAATCAGTCTGATCTCCATCGCCTTCAAATTGCTTGCCTCTGTCATCCTTCACAGACTGACTGGCACTCGTGAAAGCCAGATTCGCGAAGAGCAAGCTGGATTTCGTCGAGGTCGTAGCTGCATTGACCACATCTTCACCTTGCGTCAGTTGTTGGAGCACCGCCACATATATTGGCGGCCCACCATTGTCGTGTTCCTCGATATCAAAGGTGCATTCGATTCGGTGGATAG
>CALYDF020000255.1:0-24617 GCA_944474145.2 Dicrocoelium dendriticum
TATACCATTTCCCAGCCAAGTCGTCCTCTTGGGCAACAGAAATAATCTGAGGGGCATTCAACATGAGCTTATGCACTTAATTTGTTCCGTGCGTACGCCAGTCACTTGTGTAGGTGTGTAGGTGTGCGTGTATAGCCCTTCGCCTTCAGCTAATTGGACCTCAGACGCACTAAGTCATAGGCGTGCAGGTGGGACGCTTCGGCTCCTACGCACGGGACAAATTAATTGAGTAGACTCATGTTGATTGCCCCTCAGATTATTTTTGTTGCCCAAGTGGACAACTTGGCCGGGAAATGGTATAGTCTGAACGGTCTCCTGCTTTCTGACCCACCTCTGACTTCTGCGATCCCAATGACTTAGGCTCTGCCGACGTAACGTCCTGCAACCCTCAACTGAAATGCATTGTTGGCCCTGATTAATCCTTATTACTATGTCCCCTTTCTTCCTGTACGTGCCTATTCTGCTGATGCTTCCCTTTATTACTTAGACCTAAATTCTATGGTTTTCACCCTTTGAGCTGATTTTCTAATCTTGCCTCAAGGGTCTCCTTGTTTCTGACTTTTGTGACCTGAATAACCAGGGATGGGAAGACTTATCAGTCTGCTTTTCCGTCTCAGTGGTCTCTTTGCTTTTGACTGCTGTGACCCGATTGATCAGCAATAGGCGGAATGGTCTCCTTTTTTCTGACCTCTCTCGGGCTTCTGCGATCTCACTGTTCTTGTCACTGCCGACGCAACGCTTTGTTACCCTCACCTGAAGAACGTTGCTGGTCGTGACTAATCGCTATCATCATGTCCCCTCTCATCCTTAACGTGTCCATTTCTGCCGATTCGATCCGACAAAATGCATAGCTTACTATTACGCCTTTCTCCTTATGAGTCGACTTTCTAGTCTGGTCTGAACGACCCACCTTCCGACTTCTGTGACCCTAATGATCAGGGGTCGGCAGACCAAATGGTCTGTTCATACCACGTCGGGAATATCGCTGACTTTCCACTCATCAATGAAAACTTTTCCTTTTCTCATTTTGTTTGCATTCCTTTTTCCACTGGTCAGGCAACTCTCCGGATCTGGCACTACTCTAGCGGCGTCCGACCAGCCTCCTGCTTTCTGACTACTTCCTTACATTCCAAACGTTAACGATCTAGGCTCTGTTGTCCTGGTGCTCTGTCCCCCTTATCCTGAGACCGTTCCTCGGCATGCAACCGCCTTTTCATATAGCCACTTGCTTCCCAAACTGCTTTCTGATGACACTCATTACTTATTCCCACCTTACTTTGGAGGCCTAGCTTCAGCTTGCTGACTTACCCGGGTTTGACTGTACGCTCTCCTGTCTTCTGACATCGCTCGGACTTCTGTGATCTAATGATCTAGACTCTGCCGACGAAAGTCTGTTACCCTCACCGCAAGACCACCGCTGGTCATGATTGAACCTTATTATCATGTCCCCTTTTTCCTTAACATGTCCATTTCTGTTGATGCTCTCTGTCAGCACTTAGACTTTACTAATACGACTTCCCCCTACGAGCTGATATTCTGGGCTCGTCTCAACGATCTCGTACCTTCCGACTTCCTG
The DNA here is from genome assembly GCA_944474145.2 of Dicrocoelium dendriticum. Lineage (NCBI taxonomy): Eukaryota > Metazoa > Platyhelminthes > Trematoda > Plagiorchiida > Dicrocoeliidae > Dicrocoelium > Dicrocoelium dendriticum. The sequence goes on from CALYDF020000255.1 coordinate 1,577, forward strand.
TGACCTAATGAACAGAAACGGAAGCTCCAACGGTCTGCGCACAGCACCTGGAGCATATCGTTAGCTTTCTTTTTCTTTCTCTTTTCACCCATAGAGACCCTTTTTTCACACTCTAGCCTGACTTATCTGGTTCTGGCTGTACGGCCTCCTGCCTTCTGATCTCTCTCAAACCTCTGAGTTCTAAATGATCTAGTCTCTGCAGACGCAATGCTCTGTCTCCCGCCTCCAGAGCACTGCTGCTCATGATGCATCACTAGTATATCCGCTTTTATCTTTAACACTTCTATCCTGTTGACGCTCTGTTAACTTTCTGACATTTATAATACGGCTTTCTCTCCATGAGCCGATATCCTCATCTCATCTCCATGGTCTCCTGCTTTCCGAATACTGAGCCCATACTTTTGAACCATCGACTGGTCCAAAGGTCTGTTCGCAACACCTCGAGATTTTTGTAGGCTCTTCCACTTCCCCTTAAGTGTCTCCGTCACGATTACATTCTTTCATTTTCGCACTCTGTCTGCCTTCCTTTATCCATTGGACGGATAACACTTTGGGCCTGGCTCCACTCTAGCCTCGTCTGACCAGTCTCCTGTTTTCTGACTGTTTCCAGAAAGCAGAGACGCACGTGTTCTAGGCTGTGCAGTCACAACACACCCTGTCCCTCAGCCTGAGAGCTTCGTTTGATACGCTAACGGGCTTTTTATATAGCCTCTGTAGTCCCGCAAATTTACTCTCTCGCGACATTCAATATTGTTATCCCCACTTTAATCTGACTGCCTAGCTTCAGTTTGCTGACTTATCCAGTCTCATCTAAACGCTCTTTTGCTTTCTGACCCCTCCCCAAACACTCATGCTTCATCTTCAATCTTTCATTCTTTACTGATCCGTGTTCCGCTCGATTCTCGTCGTATTTCGCCACTTATGATATACGTGTATATGCGATATTTAAATAACAATTACATGCATAGGGGTACAATAGTTCAGGCATCGCCGCAATTGATTGACTGCATTCCAGATGCATTCCTTTCCTCTGTCTGAGTGGCGGTCTCTGTTTGTTTTCCTTTTTTCACGAGTATGTCCCAGGTACGGCGAAACGCACCCAAGGAATTGTCCTCCGTTTTTGACAACAATACATGGCACACAGTTCCTCTACCTGGACATAAGCGGAGAATTATCAACTTTTTTACAACTTACTAGCCGGACAAATCATTCGATATCTTGCACTGATACAATTCTTCCGCGGCATGAACCACTGAGTCCAATTTACCTAACAATACCTCTTCCACATATCTCTTGACTGGAGGACTTTCGACTACGGAAGGCACATACTCCTGCCAATACAAATCTTGAGCAATCAGTCATTCTAAGCTCTTCAATCCGCTTTGACTGCTCAAATGGCCGTGGTTTCCCCCATCTCTAATCAATTTCACTACATACCCCGGGGGACCTGCGATTCTTTCTTCGGGACCTATCCTGTCCTCCAAGACTTCAACATATTTCAACGTATATTTTTCGAGGCTTCACGTGGTTCTGCAGATGATCAACACAATATATCCAGAAAGAAGGCTTAGTTCCTGACCTACCGATCTGGAACAGGAGAGGACCCAGGCACGCAATGGCCACTCGCATAGCGCATCAGTCAGCAGAAAAATGGGACGCAACTTGACTGCGAATAACGGAGCAAAAGAACGTTCAGCAAGAAACATAGCCAGTTACAACTTGCCATTCATTGGATTGGCGGCAGTGTTTCAGGACGTGGTGGGTTTTCGCACGGCAAGCGTTCTCCCTATAAAAAGCCACAACTGTCCGTTTAACAACACTGCAACGTGGCGAATGTGATTCGCCACCGAATAAAGTCAGCCCATAACTTCACACTGGCAGCTCAATTAGAATCATCATAATGGATAGCTTGCTCTGCAATTATCTTCCAATGGATCACTCAGGATTCTTTATCTATTATTACTCGAGGTATGACTGCGATATATGGCAGAGCGATTATGTCCAAACAAATGGATCCCGATACCACAACAACCAAATCGTTCTTTCGCATGTTCACCATCGCACAGTTCCAAGCATTTATATATTAACAATTTTCTACTGTCACTACAGTTCCCATAAAATGTCTGTACAGCTGTACATACCTGATCATGCCTCAACTGGCATGCCTCGCATAGTCGAGAATAAATATTTATTTATTTCGAAGAAAGTAGAAGCCACGATTAAAATTCACGCACAATAATATGCCTCGACGGGGAGTCGAACCCCGGTCCACGAATTTCCGGTAGCTCAGGTGGTAGAGCAACGGACCGGAAATTCGTGGACCGGGGTTCGACTCCCCGTCGAGGCATATTATTGTGCGTGAATTTTAATCGTGGCTTCTACTTTCTTCGAACTTCACACTACTCACAAACCACCACCATTAAATATTTATTTATTTATTTAACATGTGACGAGGTGGGTGGAGCAACTGATGACACAACAAAACGGAGTGGATCCGAGGATGAAGAGGAGTGCTGCATCAAATATCACCACGCATCTCTTGGCAACCCGACATCAGGTGAACCCGGAGGCTACCTTCAAGGTGTCATTACATAACAACAATCCAGTACCATAGCATGCATTGTGAACTTATTCACCGAAGTGGTTCAACATTATATGATATGACGCCCCCAAACAACTCACTGTATGCTTGCATTCTTCTCGACTGTTGACCTTTCTTTATTCGACCTTCTTAGCTCTCGTCTGGCGACCTTCTTTACCTTCTCCGGTCAGTGCACAGCTGTTCGTTTCCAGATGCACGGCTGTCACTAGTCTATGACAGCTAATTACTTGTAGTACAGCCCTCTCACCGGCTTTTCCCTTCTCAGGTTTCACTACTTTTATTACATTAGCACAACGGCATGATTTCAGCATCTGCGCGTCGCCGCGTCTCCGCCTTTTTTATGCTCCGAACTACTTAACAACCATATCACATGCTTGCGCTTCATCCTTTCGCTGTCCTCTCTTCATAAAACCTTTCTTAATTCTCTTCTGTGAAGTAACCATAATTTATGTGGCTTGCGCACAGTTGCTCCATTGCCTCTCTCTTCTACACGTCCATTTATCCATTGCTTGCTGCAAGGTCTGTGACGCCAGCTCATATAGGATTCCAGATCTTTCACTGGCATTTTCCAGCCCAGTCTACCTTAATACTAAAATCTTAGCACCATAACAGGACTCAGTATCTGCGCGCCTCTGACTCTTATGATGCGATGTCCTCAGCAGACTTAATTTATGCATGCACTCCGACTGTTTGATGTCCTTCCATATAAACTGTTCAGCTTTCTCTAGCACTCTTTCCAACTCTTCAAGTCGGTGCCCAGCCGCTCCTTAGCCTCTCTACTCTAGCCGTTCTCATATCTCTTAATTGTTGTAACGTCTTCGACATTTTCACCTGTAAGCGTTCGGCTATTGGACTAGCCTTCCCAGGCTTTTTCCAAAGTAATAATATCCATGCACCATAGCATAAATTGAGAACTTATACACCGCCGTGGTTCAGCATTATATGATACGACTCCCTCAATCATTCTTCTTGTCTGTTGTCCTTTCTTTATCCGCCCATCTTGCTCTCGTCTGGCGACCTTCTTTAGCGCATCCGGTCAGTGCACAGCTGCCCCTTGCTAGATGCAGAGCTGTCACTCGGCTATGGCACCTAATTAATAATAGTTCAGCATCTTTACTGGCTTCTCCCGGCTCAGTCTTCTTTAGTTTTATTCTTTAGCACCACAGCGTGTTCCTTTTATATGCGCATCGCCTATTTTTGCTCTAAACTAGTTAAGAGCCTTAAGGTAAGTCTGGAGTTCATTCTATCGTTGTCGTTACTTTATGAAGCCATTCTTTGTTCTCTTCTGTCTTGCAGGCATATCCATGTTTTCAGCGCAAGCCGTTGTTTTGCCTCACCCTTCTTACTGTTCATTTATTACTTACTCGATGTATTGTCTTAGACCTTATTACCTGCAATCATACAACTCACGGGCTAGCAATCGCTGACACAATCCGGCTTGGTATTATTATCTTAGCACCCTAGCTGCTGAGGTTAGGCCTCACTGCTCCGATAATCTAAGCAACCTTACTCTACGCTTGCATTTCGGCTATTCCCTGCCCTTCCGTCAATTAATGTTTCTTAGCCTCTTAGTTCTTCCCTCCTCTCACTTGGTCAGCACGCAGACGCCCGTTAGCTTCACATTTCTGGGTTTTCATTTCTCACCATTTTCTTAGCACATTAGTATGACTTGTTTCTCTGCGCGACGCCACATATATATATGTTCCGCACGTTCGCTTTGGTTTAACTGCTCTTTAATGCTTCATTTCTATCGATCAAAACTTTTCCCCTATTAATCTGGATCCCTCTTTACAGCAAAGGTTTCGACACTTACATTTGTTGGAGGTTAGCTCTCATAGGCTTTTCCTATTTCAATAGGCCATAGCACTATGCTCCTAGTACCCTCGTGTCATCTTCTTGTCTTGATCACCCGATAACTTTTACTCAGCGCTTGAGTTCTATCTATCTGCTGACTTACCATTCTTTCCATGTAGGCTGGCCACTAGCCGTCCATCCGCTATTCTAACGCCGCTGGTCCCCGAACTCTGCTTTCTGTCTTTCCACGCAATAGTCGCATCATAGTAAACTGATGCTGCGTTTATGCTTAATGGCGCAACGCTCTGTATTCCTTGTAAATAGTAGCAACCAACTTATAGTGCCACTGCTTTCGAAAAGCATTCAAAAGACACTTTCAGCACAATCATTGCTGCACATTGTAAATCATTTGTCTCCACGCTAAATGTTCTAACATAGGAGTTTTAATAATGTTTGTATCCACGACTGTTCGTTGCGGCCTTGGTTGTCTCTCACCTTCCCTTTTCTCCGAGGCCCGGAACTTCTTGGGGATCTGGGTTAGTACCGAGAAACCGTTTTTGTCCGGGACAGAACAACCAATAAGGACCTATGAAGCACATGGCTGTACAAGAAACGGATACAACTGCACTCACTACCAGGACCGTTGTCCAGTGATGATAGCTGGACTCGAGAACTTCACACACCTGAAAAATACATACTCCTGAAAAATCCAGACGCAAGAAACTGACGCTTCGCCCACCTGGATACCCACAAAGACGATTCTTCGTGAAGCTCCCATCCTGCATTCGCCTCAGCCATTATGGCGGCCTTGCCCAGGATACCCGATCAAATAACAGAGGATATTGGAGGTCATTCGACTGCGGATATCTGAGTGTGAAATCAGTCGACTACCTGGTCTGCCAGTTTTATAGTAGTGCACCGACAAATTTCTGACGGTGTTACAGGACGTGTTGGGTTTTCGCCTGTCAAGCGTTCTCCCTATAAAAAGCCACAAATGTCCGCGTAACGACACTGCGACGTGGCGGATGTGACTTACCACCGCATAAAGTCACTGCCCTGAACTACTTACTGGCAAGTCGACCAGAATCCTTATTCAATATTGCCCTGACACTTTCAATAATAAGTTACCCCATGAGTATATGTATCGTCTTCATTATACATGTAGTGCCCTGGCTGTTTCCACTACGCACGCTAGAATTCAACGTTTTGTCGTTCATTGAAGTATCTATCCCGTGATTAATTACACAATTTCCGCAGACTGTACAACCTCCCGCTTACCGCCGACTACACTCATAGCAACGTGTTTGTTGCGAAACAATATTGCATGTAAATATTGATCACGGCATGCTCGGTGTGTCTCGACAAATTTGAGAATGAACTATTTATTTACTTATTTATCTATTTATTATCTTGGCAATTATTGAGGCTTTGCTACTTAGGGCTTATCAATCTGTGTTGTGTGCGCAGAAACTATTGGGACATTCAATTAAGTTACCGTGGTCTCGAATTTGACATTTTGATTGGTGTGCCAACTGATCCCAATGTATATAACTGTCCATGAATCCCGCTTGTATTGTGTTTGCGATTGAAGAGAACAATGGAAAGGTTAACATATCGCAACTAATGTATTCTCACTGCTCTGACGAAATGGCTGAAGGGGACTACTGGTTTAACTTTCTGGTTAGTAAATCGTTCATGCGAATGATTACATCAATGTCTTTAGTCTGGCTGTAGCGTGGTCGCATTTTCTTAAGCTTATCAGCCAGTTTACCTGTGAAAGCATCATCAAGCGTCTGGCGACTTCTCAGATTCCTCTTTTGGAGGGCAAAGACGTCTAGGCGGTTCGTAAGGTTGTTAGAAAGCACCCCAATTGCATCCTCTACATTTGATGAGAGGAAGAATTCGTCAAAGAGTAATGCTAGGAGGAGGGAAGGAAATGTTTCCAAGTTGATGCGCTTGAGGAGGCGTGAAATCCCATATGGGTTTTCTTCCTGGTCAGGGAAGTTAGGCAGTGCAAAAGACAGCTTCAATATCTTGTGGTCACTGCCCGGTATGCTGTCTAACACGCGCCATTCAAGCAGCATTTAATGCATTATTCAGAATTCTTAAGCTATTATTAACTGAGGTAAGACTGCAATGGAGAGCAGACCGATTATGCCGTACCAAAAAGGTCCCGAGCTAAAGGGCAGCCCAAATATTGTTTCTCATTTCCACCGTTGTACAGTTCCAACCATAAACGTAAGAATTAGATTATAATGTGTCAAGTACAATTGCCATAAAATGTCCGTACAGTTGCCTCTACTTGATAATGCATATAAGAGCGTGCCTCGCATAGTCGAGAATAAAATATTTATTTATTTATAGCTGATCCTAGAAGGCGCTTAGTGAACGAACGCTGAACTTTCTCAATGACCATCCTATCACTTTTACGTGAATTAGTAAACAATATCTAGCAGTACTCTACTATAGGTCGTGCACGAAACTTGTAAAGCATGAGTCGCGACTATAACAGGTTCATTGACTTTGGTATATAGTTAACCATAGACCTGGCACTGCAGAGCTATAGCTCGCTTGTTCCGCAAAATTCAGTGAGCTTGAGCAGTGCACACCGAGATCGCGCACGGTAATGCTGTTATCTTGTGGTATTCTGTTAAGAGTAAATATGTTGGGCAGTACAGAGCACCGGTAGGAAATGACATTACATTTCGTTGGTGAGAACTCTAGTTTCCACAGGTCACGACATGTTTCAAGAGCGCCGAGATCTCTCTGAATGCTGGAGAGGCCATTGCGTAGGCAGCTGGGATAAAATGAGAGTACCGCTTTTATATCATCAGCAAAATGTAGGGAGCGCCTTGTTGAAAGACCGGAAATACATCATTGATGTACAGTGAAAACAGCAGAGGACATAGGACGCTGCCTTGGAACATTCCGCTGGTTACAAATGCTTTTTAGACGAGACATCGCCAAGTAGCAGTGGCTGCGCTCGGTTAGCAAGGTAAGAAGCAAACCAAGAAAGGAGGCGGCCGGAAACACCGAATGCAGTTAATTTTATAATTGAACAATTGTGTGGAACCCGACAAAATGCTTTCTTCATATCGGGGAAGATGATGACCAGCGCTCAACCCAGGTCTATGGACTGCGTAACGTCGTTTAAGAATTCAGACTGGCAAGTTTGACAAGAGTTAGCAGGCAGAAACCCGTGTTGGGACCTATAAATAAGGTTGCATTGCAATAGAAAACGAAGCATCCCATCCATTATTATTCTTTTCATGAGTCTAGACCCAATAGATGTGAGGCTAACAGGATGGCAATTGTCAATATTTTCTCGTCATCCTCGTTCGTGTCGTGGTATGATGGTTGCATTTTTCCATATAGACGGGGATTGTCCGCTCTTCATGGAGATGTTGAAGATATTGAGGAGAAGGACTGGAATATCTGGTACTCCAAATATTAATACGGAAGAAGGTACACCATCAGGACCTGGGTGGTGTGACATATTCAAGGGGCAAATTACTCTATTAAAGTCGCTAATGTCAAAGGCAATAATATGTATTTGAGTTTCAGTGAACTTGTGACTCGTGGTTGGCAATGCCAAGTCATTGCTGGTGGAGGAGTTACAGAATTGCGTGTTAATGCAGTCGCAGAGCTCGACCGCATCAGTGACTATAGTTTTATCAAGAAGCAGAAGGGTAGCGATTGGTGTATCTTTGCTGCCGCCTCGCTGCTTCAATAGTCGGATAAGAGACTTTGCCTTGTTGTCAGTGCAAAGCGCTGCGCGCTCAGCTAACGTACGAGCATTGTTTTGGGCACTTTACCAGGTGATTAATAATTAGTTCATGCGAATGATAAGATACATGTCTCTAGTCTTGCTGTAGCAGAAGGAAATTTTCTTAAGCTTAGCAGCTTGTTTACGTGTGGGCGCAACATCAAGCGTCCGCCGCCTTCTTCGCTTCCTCTTTTAGGGGGCAAAAGTCTAGGTGGTTCGTGAGGTTGTTAGAAAGCTCCTTGTTAGTAGCATCTATATTTGCTGCGAGTAAGAAATCGTTCCAGGGTGATGCTCGGAGGAGGGAAGATAATGTTTCTTTGTTGATGGGCTAGAGGAGGCGTGAAACCCCATATTGGTTTTCTTCCTGGTCAGGGAATTTAGGCAGTGCAAAAGACAGCTTCAATACCTTGTGTTCACTGCGCGGTATGCTGTCTATCACGCGCTCTTCAAGTAGCTTTCAATGCATCATTCAGAATTCTTAAGCTATTATTAATTGAAGTAAGACTGCAATGGATAGCAGACGGATTATGCCGTACCAAAAAGGTCCCGAGCTAACGGCAGCCCAATTATTGTTTCACATTTCCACCATTGTACAGTTCCAAGCATGAACGTACAAATTAGATTCTACTGTGTCTGTTATAATTACCATAAAATGTCCGTACAGTTGCCTCTACTTTATAAGGTATATAAGGGTGTGCCTCGCATAGTCGAGAATAAAATATTTACTTATTTTTTATGTGGCCTCAGACAAAATTTCTCGGCTCCTACTCTGATACTTCCGCGCTAATCGCCGCACTTCCTCCATCTCGTTTTCACGCCCCGAGCATACGATATATCTGAGTTTCACAGCTTTCAGGCAATTAGACCGTGTTTGCAGCGTTTGCTTGCCTTTCTATTGACAAGACGAGCCAAACTTTACCAACAAGGTATGTCACGCCGGAAATACGGGTGCGCCCGTCCATGTGCTTGGAAATAGCTGCAAGTGTTATGGACTGGAGTACGGGAAAGTTAACTTTTGATACCGCTTGGAACCTCCTACGAGCAATATTGCTCTTTATTATCAACAAACGTGTACCAACCTTTGTTGACAGACGTTTAGCTAAAGGCCCTCCTTGGCCTGATAAATAAATAAATAAATAATTTATTCTCGATTATGCGAGGCACGCCCATGGAAGCATGATCAGATATGTACAACGGTACAAACATTTTATGGCAACTGTCACAGTAACAGTAGAAAATTATTCATTAGTCCATGAAAAAATAAATAAATAAATAGTTTATTCTCAGTTTCATAGAGACACACCAACTCAGGCATGATCAAGGTTTAAAAACAGATGTGTATCACGACGATACATCGGGTACAATCGTGTATAGTTGAAACGGTGTCAGGAAAAGTTGATATGTGAATCTAGACCACTTGCCAGTATGTAGATGTGGGCAGTGACTTTATTTTGTGGCGAGTCACATCCGCCACGTCGCGGTGTTGTTAAACAGATATTTGTAGATTTTTATAGGGAGAACGCTTGCCAGGCAAAACCCACTACGTCCTGGAACACTGCCGTAGCTTTCGTTGAACAGTAGTGCAAGTCCGTTATGCAAGCTGTGGGAATAAAGATTGGAGCGCAATAAGAGAAAAGACCATGGATAATAGGAAATAAAAGCAGACAGGAAGTTACAGACGGGTCAGGTGAGAGAGGATAACGGCAGGACAGTAAAGCCGGACGTCCGAGTTAAAAAGAAATGAGAACAGAAAGCGATAGAAAAGGTTACCGTCTAGATGAGAATGGATCATTGGTAAAGCGTGGAAAGGCCCACAAGTCTCTCCACGTAGTGTTTACAGAACCAATAGGTCAGCCGAACCAAAAGAAGTGAGGTCTCAGAAGTACAGATGAATTTAGTGATTACGAGGCCGACTAAGCGGTATTGGATTCATCGGCGCTTTGGGACTAGGTCGTACAATGCAGATAAGAATGAGGCTATAACAATAATGTGGGGTAATAGAGTTAACTCTGCGGAGCCAATACCGTTTAAGGCTCGGTATCATGGGAGCAGTCAGAGATAAACAGACTAGTCCAGTGAGACAGGATCACGGCAGGGCAGTAAAGCTGGCCATACGATTAAAAAAGGGAATGAAAAGCGAAAGCGAGATAAGAAAAGGTTAGGGTCGGTATGAAATGTTTACTGATAAGGAGTGAGGGAGCCCAAGAAGCATTCCAGGTGATGTAAGCAAGACGTCGAGTCAGCCGAACCAGGATTGTAGCGTGGAATAACTCTAAGTAAAAGTGGAAACAAGCGGCTGATCTAGCGAGACTAGCTTAGTCGGCGCGTAGGAATAGCACGTAAAATTAAAGGCAGGAAAAAAGGCGGTAACAAAAGGTAAACGAGCCTAGCAGCCTGACGAAGTAAGGGATCAAGAGCGTTGAGTCTCTATAGCGTTTACCACTTAAGTCAGAGTAGCACATCAGCAATCAGAGAGAAGAATAATGATCGGTGGACTAGATCACCACACCCCCAGTTGAAGAACAATTGAGAACAGAGCGCGATAAAACATAAGTTAGTGACAGAATGAGAAGGGTTCATTGAGATGGGTAAGAGAAGCCCAATAGGCTCTCTAGGTAATGTAAAGGGATAGTAGAGTCAGGCGAGCCAAGAGAGGTGACGTCTCAGAAGTCTGAAAAAATCCGGAGAGCAGGAGGCCGATCGGGTAGGACTTGATTAGTCGGCGGGTTTGGGTAATGACATGTAGTAAAGGTAAGAAAGGAGCCAGCAGTAAATGGTGAGCAAGTCAAGGAGGCTCTAAATTAAAGGGAAACATCATGTTTAGACTACGGGGCGAATACCGCGTAAGTCTTAGGAGCATAATACAGACTGAGGGAAACAGACTAGGCAAGTGAGCCAATATCACGGCAATGCGGTGAAGCCGGACGTCCGATAAGAAAGGGATTAAAAACAGAAAGCAAGAGAAGAAAAGGTTAGGGTCTGGGTGAGGTGGGTTAATTGGTAAAGAGTGGAGAAGCCCACGAGGCTCTCCAAGTAGTGTAAACAGCATTATTAGGTCAGCTAAACCAATAGAAGTGATGTCTCAGAGGTCCAAATGAATTCAGTGAAAACGAGGCCGACTAAGCGGTATTAGATTAATCGGCGCTTTGGGACTAGTTCGTAAAATACAGATAAGAAAGAGGCTATAACAATAATGAGGATACCATTCGATAAATCCCTCAGAGTAGGGGTAATAGATTTAACTCTGCGGAGCCAATACCGTTTAAGGCTCGGTATCATGGGAGCAGTCAGAGATAAACAGACTAGTCCAGTGAGACAGGATCACGGCAGGGCAGTAAAGCTGGTCGTCCGATTAGAAAAGGGAAATGAAAACAGAAAGCGAGATAAGAAAAGGTTAGGGTCGGTATGAAAAGGTTTACTGATAAGTAGTGAGGGATCCCACGAGGCTTTCCAGGAGATGTGAGCAAGACGTCGAGTCAGCCGAACCAAGGTTTGCAACGTGGAATAGCTCTAAGTAAAACTGGAAACAAATGGCTGATCTAGCGAGATTAGATTAGTCGGCGCTTCGAATTTCCTCTGTTAGTGGAACAGGTAATTTGATCGGGGTCGCCATGATTTTTGAGGTCGGTGGAGGAGAGGGACATCGCGGTTATTCTTCTTGTTGTATGTCCAGGTGAGCAGAAGTTCAACTTTTCCGCTGTCCAGATTTTTCAGATGTATAATGTATGGGAGTATGAGGATATGTCCAGTTCTCCATACTGGACAAGGGTAATGGTGATTGTAGGTCGGTCCTTTGGGAGTTTTACCATCCTCCTTGTCAGTCCTTGTGGGTTGTGACGTCCGTCTTGGGCCAAAACTGCTCCTAAGTCCAACCCCAGATCTCCAATAAGTCACGGACCTCAGAGGAAAGGGAAAGTGAGGGACAACCGAGAGAAGACCGCAAGAACAGGCATAGAGTTGAATATTGTTAATGTCTTGTGTTATAACATTTGGGCATGAGACAAATCATGTACACTGTGCAACAATAATTATGCTGAAAATGTCTTTTGAGTATCCTATAGCATCATTAGCCGTATAGGTGGATTGCTATCGCCTGCGTAGAGACAAGAGCGTTGCACCAGTAAGTAAAGTACGAAGTGTCCGTTTACTATGAGTCGATAGTTGCGTGGGGATAGAGCAAAGAGAGTTAGAATATTAGTAGTGATTGTCAGATGCATGAAAAGCACGTAGTTGGTGTAATCCGAGAGGGGGCATAATAAGAAAAAATACATAGGTTGCCGCGAGAGAGTCCTAAAGATCAATTGGTGGCAGAGCGGCGGAAGGATTAGATGCAGATATTCTAAAAGAATAAAAGTTATTGAGATGCGGAGTGGCTCCTAGCAAGCACTGGATCATCGCATATGCATGGGGCCAATGGCCATTAACTACTTCTGAAGAGGGATGCTGAATTTACGACGACCGACAGATGGTGACGCTAGGAGAGACTCGGTCGACAGATGCAGCCATTCCAATCAGACGCTTGGTCACTAGTATATGCCTATAGGGTCGCAGAGCGTATCACCAGGCCAGTGAAGGTAAGTGATAGGTCAATAGACCAGCTGAGCTGTGACGCAAACAATCCAAGAGAATGAACATTGTAAGAAGGAGCGAGCTCCGCATATCCACAAAGTTATGGAAGCTACGGCGACTAGCTGCTGCTAAGCATAGATAGTATCGCTAGAAAAGAATGTGTCAGTGGCTGGTGTAGCCTTGTCATTGAGACGTTTGACCACTACTGGATACCTAAAGTTGCGATGAAGAAAACAATATGCGGGCAAAGATTTGACAAACAGACGTTAAATGAAAATGAAGGCTGAAGAGTCAAGGAGTGGCTCTTTGCGAGCTACATGGAGCCAACATTGTCTAGCTAGTGCCTAGAAGAGCTGACGCAACTAAAATGAACGACGGATAACTGCGCGCTGGTAGAAAGATGAATGCCAGCAATAGAGTTCGGATTAAGCCTTCAGTTACTAGTGGATCCTACGGTGGCACATAATAGATCAACACACCAGCTGGGCTGTGAAGCAAACAATCCGAGAGAATGAACGTTGTAAGAAGGGAACGAGCTCCGGATATACGCAAAGTTAAATGGAAGCTATGAAGAATTGCTGCATCTAAGCAGAGGTGGTGGCTCTAGAAAAGAATAAATCAGTGGCTGGTGTAGCCATGTCATTATGGCATTTGACCACTATTGGATACCTACATTTTAGATGAAGAAATCAACTTGCGAGCAAAGCTTAGAGAGACAGACGTCAGAGGAAAATGAAGGTTGGAGAGTGAGGGAGTGGCTCCTTGTAATCTATATGTAGCCAACAATGATTAGCTGCTGTCAATAGGAGCTGATGCAAGTGGGACGAACGACGCATAACGGCGCGCTAGGAGAGAGAAGAGTGACCAGCAATAGAGTTCCGATTAGACCTTCAGTTAGTAGTGGATCGTACGGTGGCGCATACTTGGTCAACAAACCACCTGAGTTCTGAAGCAAACAATCTAAGAGAATAAACATTGTAACAAAGGAGCGACTCCCACAGAGCTCCGGATATCGGCAGAGTTAAATGGAAGCTATGGCGACTAGCTGCTGCTACGAAGAGATATTGGCTCTAGAACAGAGTGTATCAGTGGCTGGAGTAGTCATGTCATTAAGACGTTTGACAAATATTGGGTACCTACATTTACGATGAAGAAATCCACAGGCTGGCGAAGATTAGATAGACGGACGTCAGAGGAAAATGAAGGCTGGAGAGTCAAGGAGTGGCTCTTTGCGAGCTACATGGAGCCAACATTGACTAGCTAGGGCCTAGAAGAGTTGACGCAAGTAAGATGAACGACGGATAACTGCGCGCTGGGAAAAAGATGAATGCCAGCAATAGAGTTCGGATTAAGCCTTCAGTTACTAGTGAATCCTAGAGAAGTGAGAAGCCTATTGCCTAAACGATGATAACTGATGGAGTGATTCCTGTTCTCATGGTCTGTATCCCACTGTTATGATTACAAATTACTCAGGAATTTGTGTACACTGAAAAACGAGGAAAGCAGGCACAGCATCTGCCTCGTCTGGCGGAGGAATCTTGCAGCAACCCGGAACAGCTTTTCTCGTACCTAAAAATGGGTGGTCAGGCTAGCTGTTTGCCCGCCTGGCTTTTATGCAAGAGGATGATGATATACTTCATGACGATGAAGTGAAAGCCTGTCTACTTGGTTGGCAAGATCCATCAGTGTACGCGGCTGAGGTCCCGGTAAGCAATAACTATGCACCCACACTTCCTACTCCCTTGGAGCCTAAAAGAACTACCCCGATCATAGGGCTAAAAATTCTGCTTCCAATTGAAGTGTACTTTTTGCATGGCCCTGTTGAATTACCACCCTTGTTCTCGAAGCCGGTGGTTGTGTATTTCGCTAAACCAATCTGCCGTACGTTTCAGCATTACCTGGAGTTTGGCAGACTTCTAGTGTATTGGAAAGTAAGTATTGTGAATCCAGCCTACGAAGAAGGCAACCGTGAGGAGCCTGCAGATTACAGCCTGAGCAGCCTGACGTCGATAATTTGTAAGACAATGGCAAGGATTTTTAAAAGTAGATTTCGGCTTCATGTGCAAGCACTGGGATTCATTACTCCTGCTCAGCTGGTATCCGGAGGGCGCGCTGTTGTATCGCTAGCCTACTTGTTGCCCGCAATAAGTAGGCATGGGCAGTGGTATCCGATAAGCTCTTAGCTCTTCTATTTGTTGAGTTCAGCCAAGTATTTTTAGGCTTCCTGATGAACTGCACCATATGAAGCTCCGGAGATTTGACATCACTGGTAACGTTCCCTCCTGGAGCGCTGAGTACGTGGTCGTTGTTCTAGGTGAAGGAAGGTCATTGTCGTAATTTTTGGACCTGGTCTTATGCCACGTGGGTCTCCACAAGACCCCGTCCTTGGTCCCGTACTTTTCAAAATCTTAAGCAACGGCCTTCCAGCGTTGCTTCAAATTGTCGCTTTGATTCGTGCTGCTGATCTTATACTTTGGTCCGAAGTACCTAAGCTGGAAGATTACAAATATTACAGGTGACGCAGGAGTTGCTGGACGGCTAGACGGTTAGGTGGAATGTACCTACCAACCACGATAATTGCTGGCTTTTTCCAAGCGCGGCTTCAGAAGCTTCCAGCGTCTACCACATCGGTGCTTTCCAGCTGCGTAACGCGGCTGCTGAATGACGGGAGCGTGACTTGAAAACTATGGGGAAACTTGGACGCAACTTGCCTACGAATAACCTAGCAAATAACCACTCAAACCGAAGCATAGCCAGCAACAACTTGACAAGCAATAGTTTGCCGGAAGAGTTTCAGGACGCCGCGGGTATTCGGCTGACAAGGGTCCTCCATATGCAAGGCCACAAATGTCCGGCTAACAATACAGCATCGTGTCGGATGTGACTCGCCACCGAATAAATTTACAGCCCATAACATAAATAAATAAATAACCGTTTATTCTCGACAATGCGAGGCACACCTATACAGGCATGATCATGTTTAGCTAACATAGTGTGATCAAAATGTACAAAGAGTACATGTTTGGCATGACAGTGAATGTAAGTGTATGGGTGTAGATATGTATGCAATAGTCCATAAGTGTAGCTTGTATTTTTGAATGTGCCGCAGAATTTTTGACTGCTTGTTATCCGTAGGAATGTGAGAATAAGCGACTGACGTCCGTGGGTTGGATACGATTTTCCAGATGTCCACGGGCCAGTGACTTTATTTTGTGGCGAGTCACATCCGCCACGTCACAGTGTTGATAAGCAGACATTTGTGGCTTTTTATAGGGAGAACGCTTGCCGGGCGAAAACCCACCACGTCCTGGAACACTGCCGCCGAACTATTTGCTGGAACGGGTTAAATCCGAACCACCCAGCTGGCACCACGAGGAGGTTGTTCGCCCGCCAGCCAGAAAGTCAACAAGCGACACATTTTGCCAATAAATAAATACATATATTCTAAATTAGTCAATGATAGAAGCTGTTTACCAAAATGAACGGATAAAATAATGTTACTAATTTTCCATGACATTGCATTAATACATTTTCGGAACTAAACATAGGCACAATTACAAAGTAGGTAATACGGAGTACGCAGCATGGTCTTGCAACTTTTTTCCTGTCATTGCATCAGGATTTTTTCCAATCACCTGACAGATGTTTGGGCCGAGAAGAAATGTAATGAAAAGAGCTGTTGTCCGAAAGGTTCTGTTTACGTAATTCAAAAATGTAATTTGCACCTTTGATAACGTTTTCTAATGTGTTATCTAGGAACCGTGAGGTCCCGAACATATTAAAGACGTTCTGAACGGTTAAATGCTTACGCTTTGCCTACGTAAAATTGCGAAGTATAAAGCACGTTCTTCTATAAGTTGGAAGTTTTACCAAATGTTGTTTATTGGGTTAGAAGGAAACGTTCTCTGGTTCTCGTGGCAAAATTTTGGAATAATGACCTTTACCTAATCGTTACGTATTGGATAGCTGCTGTTTAACGACATGTGAACACTGTTAGTAAGCTTGCGGATTCGACAATTTATGATTCTGTAAAGTAAACATAGGTTCAGCTTAATTATCCGAACCCAAAACGGGTCAAATCGCTTTCTGTATATCACCCTCGAGGAATATCCACTTAGCATTTTCCTGAAGCGTGTCTGGACCCTCTCAAGAGCATGCTGGTCAGGTTTCCGCAGATTGGACTGTACCAGTGAACACTATTCCATACACGGCATTACCTAACCTTTGTAAAGCCGTATGCTAGATTCCATGAGGTAAAAATGAGGGCAGATGTAACCGATGATCTTCATGGCCTTGGAAACTAGGAAGTCACGGTGTCCAGAGAAGTTAAACGTGATTGCATATCGCAGGTCCAAGTCACGAACAGCCCTGCATTACGAGCTATATGCGATTTTTAGTAATAATCAGTCTGGCAGTACTCTGCATTCGTACGACAAAATATTACACTTGTCCACGGCAAATGACGTCTACCACCGTCGGCGCCAGGACAGTGCAGATAGATCAGCCTGAATGAGACATATTGCTCTGTGTATTTGCCCATGGTTATAAGTAGACAACCTTAATGTTATCAATAAAGATAAAGGCAACATCATTTCTTATTCTTTGGAGTATATCGTTTATATAAAGTAGGAAAAGAGGAGGACCAAGCACACTACCTTGAATCACTCCAATGGCGATTGCTTTCGCTTTGGAGCAATGGTCGCCGATTCGAACCACCTGCTGGCTGCTTATTAGCTTCGAAGACATCTAAGAGAACATCGATTCCCCAAAGCCTATCGGCTTCAGTTTGTTTAGTAAACTTCTGAGGGGCAAAGGCTTTTTCCAACTACAGGAACAGGAATACGGCACTGTTTCCGTTGTCAATGGCAGTCGTTGTGTGGTCTACAAAGTCAGTGGCATGTTGCGGATGAGCGACATTGCATGAAGCCGTGTTGCGATTTGCTAATAACGTCGGCGTTGTTCAATAACATAAATATAGCCTTATTCATTATTCTTTCCATTTTTCTGGATAATATGGGTGTGGTTGCTGGGACTGGTTTCTAACATCGTGCGCAGCGCCATTTTGAGGGCGCGGAAAAACGATCTAACTTTTCCATTAAGTAAGGTATACTCCGTCATCAAAAGAGAGTGTAACGCTGTTGAACAAAAGCCGAAGGAAGTAACCATTACGGCTTTTATTAAACCAGGGGATCAGTGGTCTGGTTATTCGTTGAGCCTGGCGGTTTGACTGCAAACGTTTCGTCCCCACTTGAAGTGCCATCCACAGTGCGAGTTTGTTTAGCAGAGTGGCGCTTAGTAAGCATCAATGAATGTGTGTCAGCGATCTTCTAGCCGCTATTCTCAGTTGGGGCTGTTCGGCGAGCACAAGACCATCGAAATCGATCTCGGATTCGCACCTCATGGTGCACGCGCGCGTGCCTGTTCCGTTGTCATCGATTGCTGCGGTTGTCTGGCCTTCTGTTCCGTTAGGTTTAATCTACAAATTCGGTGATCTTCTATCTGTAGCGTTGTATATATAGCAGCTGTTTTGACGCGCCGGTTTACCGAAGTGTTGGTAAAATACCATGCCGCCAAGAATTCTCTAGCTTGCCTCAACTTTCCACGGGCTAAGAACTTAAAGTTCTCTAGGTCAAAGTAGTGGCCTTCTTGGTCTTCATGCATGGAAACCAGTGAGCGCGGGTCGTGTCACCGTATGGCTATTACGTGATCGTTGATCATTGTTAAAAGTTTCCTTCTAATTTGCCCGATGTAGTGTTTGTCACACACTATATGGTTAACTTTGTGAATGGCATCATTCTGTCTGCCTTGTTTGACTTTCCCCTTCGGTCTTGAAAGCAATCTTTGCAAAATACCAGTTGGTTTGTGAGCTACCAAGTTCTATGTGGTCGTAGCCATCTTGTCGTTAGTTCATACACATTCATGATGTAAGGAAGTGTTGCTGGTTTATCTGCAGTTTCCTGCCGTCGTTTACACACACACACACTTTAGGCTTCCTCTGATGAAGTTTCTTGGATACTCGTTGTTTTGCAATGCCCGTTATGGATGGTTCTCTTCCTTCTTCCCCAATTCGGTCGTGCTGCTGTGTTTCCCGGTCATATTGAAATGGCTTTGAATGCAGGTATGCCTGTGGTTCAGTAGAAGGTTGTTGTGACAGTTTACTACTAGATCTGTGTGAGGCTTCTTCCGATATATACAGGTCTGAAGTGTTCCATTAGAGCTAGTTTGAACCAGTACATCAAAGAATGGTATCCGCTTGTCAGTTTTGAGTGCAATTATAAAATTGATATTTTGGAATGTGTTGTTGCTAAACTCACGGGTATCCTTTATGGAACCTCGTTTGATGAGAACAAACGTGTCGTCCACGCACCGGGTCCATAATTTTGTTTTGATTGACGGTGTGGTGATACTCTCCCGTTTTTGCACCACATCTTCTGCAATAAGTCCTGAGGTGGGCGATCCCATGGGCGTTCCTTTCAGTTGTTGGTATACTTGCCCGTCAAAGTAAAAATAAGTAGTCATGCAGAGTTCCAATAGTTTCCATATGCTCTCCGGCTTGTGGTTTCCTAAGGTGTGCGGTGGAGTTTGATGTACTTCCATCATGGTTTCTGTTGCAAGCTCGTAAGCGGTCGTCGTGAAGAGTGCGGTGATGCCAAAAGACAGCATGAGTTCATCTTCCTCAATTGTAATACACCTCAGATTATTGCTGAATTGTTCAGCAGTGAGGGTGCGTTGTTCCCATCCGGCAACTAGATGTTTTATTTTCTTCTACATGCATATTGCCAAGTGTGCGATGGGGCATCTGGCGACGAGACGATTGTACGCAACGGGACTGCGTCTCGGTGTACCATTGGCAGTCCATAGAACCTAGCAATTTTTGTATCATCCGCCACCAGCTTTCATAGCTCTTACTTTTTAATCACTCTCGTAGCTTGTAGGTTCTTCAATACTGTGTTGCTTCAAGTATTAAGCTTTTTACTGGGGTCCTTATCTAGGGGGCGGCAGGTGGTCGTGTCGGAAAGGAGTTGTTTTCAACGTAATTTGGTGTAATATAAAGGCAGTTGCCCGTTGAAAAGCATAGCCGAGAGACTTGGCCAGTGCTTTTCGCTCTAGTGAATGTCACTGTGCACTGAACTTCATGGTTGTGCGACATGATAAGCGTAGATGTGGATGATGCTTAATTAGGCATTTATCCGGAAAAATAAGCACTGAAAGAATTGCAGCTATCACCTGGTGCGTCGTAGTACGTTCCGCCAAGCGTAGTGATAAGTTTGAAATTGTCGCTGCATCGCGTACCCAGGGCACGTAATAGGTTAGTAAGCTCGGTTGTTTTGCTGGGACCGTTCCGAGCTTATACGTTCCCGAGTTTGTCACAGGTACGGCGACAAGCACCCACGGAATGGTCTAGCGTTGCGACAACAATACAAGCCACACAGTTCCTCTATCTGGACATAAACGGAAGATTAGCAACCGTTTTTACAACTTAATAACCGGACAAATCATTCGTTGTCTTGCACGGATATAAGTTTTCCGAGGCTTAAACCTTTGGGTTCAGTTTGCCTAACACTATCTCTTCCACATACCTCTTGCTTGGAGTACTCCTTTTGACTTCGAAAGGCACATTCTCCTGCAGATACAAAGCCAGAACAATTGGTCATTCTAAGCTCTTCAATCCGCGTTGACCGCTCAACTGGCCGTGGTTTCCTGTATCTGTAAGCCATTTACTGCATACGTTGCGGATCTGCGATTCTTTCTTGGGAATCATATTCTATCCTTCAAGACTTCAACAACAATTCAACATATTTCAACGTATATCCCTCGGAGACTTCACGTGGTTCTGCAGCGGATCAACACGTCATATTCAAAAAGTATGTTTACTTCCCGACCTACCACTCAGGCACAGGACAGGACGCAGGAGCGCAATAGACACCCGGCTAACGCATTAGCCGGCAGAAAAATGGGACGCAACCTGACTGCGAATAACCGAACAAACAAACGTTCAACGAGAAACATAGCAAGTTACAACTTGCCATTCAATGGATTGGCGGCAGTGTTTCAGGACGTGGTGGGTTATCACCTGGCAAGTGTTCTCTTTATAAAAAGCACTAATGCTCGTTTAACAGCACTGCAACTTAGCGATGGTGACTCGACACCAAATAAAGTCACAGTCCATAACTTCACACTGGCAGGTCAACTAGCGTCACCACTCTGGATAGGTTCGTTACATTGGAACTTTCATATCTGCATTTACTGTCGTCTTTCTGCTTTCTACGATCTCACCGTTGACTTTTGCGTTACCTGTGCACGAACTCACTGTATTGCCATATCGCTCTTGAGCGTGTACTTCAATTATCTTCCAATGGATCATTCAGGATTCTCATCTATTACTAGTCGAGGTCCCGGCTTCACGACCGCCAAATTCTTATTTCGCATTTTCACCATCGTACAGTTCCAAATATGGATATATAAAGCATTTTCTACTGTCACTGTCACAGTTGCCATAAAATGTCTGTACATTTGTACATAACTGATCATGCCTAAATGGGCGTGCCTCGCATAGTCGAGAATAAAATATTTATTTATTTATTTATTTATAGCTGATCCTAGAAGGCGCTTAGTGAACGAACGCTGAACTTTCTCAATGACCATCCTATCACTTTTACGTGAATTAATAACCACTATCTAGCAGTGCTCTACTATAGGTCGTGCACAAAACTTGTAAAGCATGAGTCGCGACTATAACAGGTTCATTGACTTTGGTATATAGCCAACCAGAGACCTGGCATTGCAGAGCTATAGCACGGTTGTTCCGCAAAATTTAGTAAGCTTGAGCAGTACACACCGAGATCGCGCACGGTAATGCTGTTATCTTGTGGTATTCTGTTAAGAGTAAATATGTTGGGCAGTACAGAGCACCGGTAGGAAAGGACGTTACATTTCGTTGGTGAGAACTCTAGTTTCCACAGGTCACGACATGTTTCAAGAGCGCCGAGATCTCTCTGAATGCTGGAGAGGCCATTGCGTAGGCAGCTGGGATAAAATGAGAATACCGCTTATATATCATCAGCAAAATGTAGGGAGCGCCTTGTTGAAAGACCGGAATTATATCGTTGATGTACAGTAAAAACAGCAGAGGACATAGGACGCTGCCTTGGAACACTCCGCTGGTTACAAATGCTTTTTAGACGAGACATCGCCAAGTAGCAGTGGCTGCGCTCGGTTAGCAAGGTAAGAAGCAAACCAAGAAATGAGGCGGCCAGAAACAGCGAATGCAGCTAATTTTGTAATTAAACAATTATGCGGAACCCGACAAAATGCTTTCTTCATATCGGGGAAGATGATGACCAGCGCTCAACCCAGGTCTATGGACAGCGTAACGTTGTTTAAGAATTCAGACTGGCAAGTTTGACAAGAGTTAGCAGGCAGAAACCCGTGTTGGGACCTATAAATAAGGTTGCATTGCAATAGAAAACGAAGCATCCCATCCATTATTATTCTTTTCATGAGTCTAGACCCAATAGATGTGAGGCTAACAGGATGGCAATTGTCAATATTTTCTCGTCATCCTCGTTTGTGTCGTGGTATGCTGGTTGCAATTTTCCATATAGACGGGGATTGTCCGCTCTTCATGGAGATGTTGAAGATATTGAGGAGAAGGACTGGAATATCTGGTACTCCAAATATTAATACGGAAGAAGGTACACCATCAGGACTTGGGTGGTGTGACATATTCAAGGGGCAAAGTGCTCGCTTAATGTCGTTAATGTCAAAGGCAATGATATGTATTTGAGTTTCAGTGAACTTGTGACTCGTGGTTGGCAATGCTAAGTCATTGCTGGTGGAGGAGTTACAGAAGTGCGTGTTAATGCAGTCGCAGAGCTCGACCGCATCAGTGACTATAGTTATATCAAGAAGCAGAAGGGTAGCGATTGGTATGGCTTTGCTGCCACGTCGCTGCTTCAATATTCGGATAAGAGACTTTGCCTTGTTGTTAGTGCAAAGCGCTGCGTGCTCAGCTAACGTACGAGCACTGATTTGGGCAATTTTTCAGGCAATTAGTACGTCCATCATAGCAGTGAGTTGAGATAAGTTGCGATATGTTAACCTTTCGATTGTTCTCTTCAGTCGCAAACACAATACAAGCGGGATTCATGGACAGTTATATGCATTGGGAAAAGTTGGCACACCAATCAAAATGTCAAGTTCTACACCACGGTAACTTATTTGAATGTCTCAATAGTTTCTGTGCACACAACACAGATTGATAAGCCCTAATTAGCAAAGCCTCAATAATTGCCAAGATAATCATTTTT
>CALYDF020000256.1:0-24644 GCA_944474145.2 Dicrocoelium dendriticum
GTAGTCTGTGCTCATATTGACCATGCTGTTCATTGTCCGTGTGTTGGATTAGGTTCTTTCGGACAACGGTTTTTTTGATCCGCTTGAACTCTCTCTGTCTCAGCGGTTGATATATTGGATCGAGGTCGATATGCATGTTGATTGAGTTCGTGGTTGAGAACCAGGCTTCGAGAAACTCCCTTCCTTTTTG
The DNA here is from genome assembly GCA_944474145.2 of Dicrocoelium dendriticum. NCBI lineage: Eukaryota > Metazoa > Platyhelminthes > Trematoda > Plagiorchiida > Dicrocoeliidae > Dicrocoelium > Dicrocoelium dendriticum. The sequence goes on from CALYDF020000256.1 coordinate 191, forward strand.
TGTTTCTCCTTCGGTCAAGATCTCTACTTTGTTCCAGTCGAAGCTGTGTCCCTCTTCATCCACATGTGCTGAAACCAATGAGTTTGCGTAATGGTTCTTGCACGCTCTTTGGTGTTCATGTATCCTGGTGGACAGCTTCCTTCCTGTTTGTCCCACATAGTGCTTTGCACAGTTTACGCAGTTTATTCTATATATGACATTCTGTCGTTCTAGTGCCTCTCGCTTTCCTTTTGGTTTTGACAATGTTTTCCTCAGAGTGGCGGTTGGCTTGTGGGCTACCATGATATGATGTTGGTTGAACAATCTGGCAGTCATTTCAGACACGTTCTTTATGTACGGCAGAACTATACGTTTCGCCATAGCTGACGTAGGTTCGGTTTTTGAGGGCTTGCGATTTAGGCATCTTCGGAGGAAACTGCGTGGGCATCCGTTGCGTTCGAATGACCTGAATAAGTGTTTTTCTTCTGCTCGTTTCGTCTCTGTCGTACTGCAGTGAGTTTCTATTCTATGGAACAGGGTCCTCACACAGCTGATTTTGTGACATCTTGGGTGGTTGCTGTTGAAATTCAAAATCTGATCGGTGTGCGTGCTTTTTCTGTAAACTGAGGTTTGCAATTCGCCGTCCATTGTCCTGGCTACCAGCACATCCAAGAAAGGAAGTTTGTTTTCCTTCTCTGATTCCATGGTAAACTGTATGCCGTCCATAGCGTTGTTGAGCAGTTGTTGTGCAACCGATACTTGACTACGTTTGAGTATCACAAACGTGTCATCGACGTAGCGAACCCAGAGTTTCGGATTAATCATTGGCAGTAGATCCTCTTCCAATTTTTGCATGACAATCTCTGCGATGAGTCCGGACACAGGTGATCCCATCGGTGCACCTTTCACTTGTTTATACATTTTCCCGTTAAACGCGAAGTAAGTTGAGAGACATAAGTTGAGAAGTTCGCATACGCTTCTGGTCGTCATGTTCCCAATTTTCCCTCCGCTGCTGTCCAGACGTTCTACGATAATTTCTTTGGCCAGAACGTCTGGACAGCAGCGGAGGGAAAATTGGGAACATGACGACCAGAAGCGTATGCGAACTTCTCAACTTATGTCTCTCAACTTACTTCGCGTTTAACGGGAAAATGTATAAACAAGTGAAAGGTGCACCGATGGGATCACCTGTGTCCGGACTCATCGCAGAGATTGTCATGCAAAAATTGGAAGAGGATCTACTGCCAATGATTAATCCGAAACTCTGGGTTCGCTACGTCGATGACACGTTTGTGATACTCAAACGTAGTCAAGTATCGGTTGCACAACAACTGCTCAACAACGCTATGGACGGCATACAGTTTACCATGGAATCAGAGAAGGAAAACAAACTTCCTTTCTTGGATGTGCTGGTAGCCAGGACAATGGACGGCGAATTGCGAACCTCAGTTTACAGAAAAAGCACGCACACCGATCAGATTTTGAATTTCAACAGCAACCACCCAAGATGTCACAAAATAAGCTGTGTGAGGACCCTGTTCCATAGAATAGAAACTCACTGCAGTACGACAGAGGCGAAACGAGCAGAAGAAAAACACTTATTCAGGTCATTCGAACGCAACGGATACCCACGCAGTTTCCTCCGAAGATGCCTAAATCGCAAGCCCTCAAAAACCGAACCTACGTCAGCTATGGCGAAACGTATAGTTCTGCCGTACATAAAGAACGTGTCTGAAATGACTGCCAGATTGTTCAACCAACATCATATCATGGTAGCCCACAAGCCAACCGCCACTCTGAGGAAAACATTGTCAAAACCAAAAGGAAAGCGAGAGGCACTAGAACGACAGAATGTCATATATAGAATAAACTGCGTAAACTGTGCAAAGCACTATGTGGGACAAACAGGAAGGAAGCTGTCCACCAGGATACATGAACACCAAAGAGCGTGCAAGAACCATTACGCAAACTCATTGGTTTCAGCACATGTGGATGAAGAGGGACACAGCTTCGACTGGAACAAAGTAGAGATCTTGACCGAAGGAGAAACACAAAAAGGAAGGGAGTTTCTCGAAGCCTGGTTCTCAACCACGAACTCAATCAACATGCATATCGACCTCGATCCAATATATCAACCGCTGAGACAGAGAGAGTTCAAGCGGATCAAAAAACCGTTGTCCGAAAGAACCTAATCCAACACACGGACAATGAACAGCATGGTCAATATGAGCACAGACTACTCACCCACACCCGTTGCACCAATCCGGGTGCGATATTCCCAACCACGTCGCAACAACATTTCCGCAGCCAATGACAATGACTCGAGCAAAACCGCTGAACACAGGGATTCACCAATGAGAACGAGACAAAATTAATAGCCCGTATGCCTATATAAGGAACGGAGTGGCTGCTGACAGCATCCATTATTGGGTTTGCTTTCTACTAGCTACTGCTACTTTACTGCTATCTATCCCGCACTGAAGATGCCACCTCGAATGGTGGTGAAACGTTTGCAACCAAGTTGCCCAGCTCGGAGAACTCCACAACAACTGAGCAAGTAATGCGTTGCATTACGATTCAAATATATTCTGGTCGCAGCCCCATCTTCGTCTTTAATTCACCGTGGGCTTTATTCTAGACTTCCGCGTGTGTTGTGTCGGAAGTTAATATTCGCGAAAAGTAGACGAGCAATTTCCCACAAGTGTACCAACTTGAATGATGCCCATTTATTACGTTAAACTCAGAAAGAACAAAAACACGAAACTTCACGCAATGAAGTGGTGTAGCAACTGCTCAACGTTATCATTACGAGAGCCTACACCGTGTTGGCCACCCAGATGAAACTCAGCAGTGGACAGCCTTGCAACTTGACGTTTAGATTCTCAGCCAGCGGCATGTTATCCGTATTTCTTCTGCAACGAAGATCGCATTCAGTTATTGATAGTGGTCACCTTTCACCTAGTCAGTGCTACAATTTATGAGGGCGTATGTAGCTATGACAAATAGGCACCTATTAGCCCCTCGCCATTTCGAAGTTTTGAACGAACCAGCCAATGTGACCGCATATTCGGCATTTGGTTGATATCCAGTCGATCAGGGCAGCTTCTGCCCGGGTACCCAGAGCAATACCCAACGGCATTTGAAGCGCAATGAAAAAGCACCGTCATTGTCACTTGTGGAGGGGGGTCGCAGGTTGAGCGTAGAACCCGAATCTTGCATGCGAGTTTCCGATGAATATCACATGTAGATTGGCAGGGTCTTCGGTATTCTGATAAGTGCTGCTTGTTGGCTAATCTGCAACAAAATGTACTTGTTGAGACATGCCAGTCTTAGCGAAGATCGAGGGCTCTAGCCAGATACGGATGGACTGACGTCTGCTTGGTCTAACATAGCTTGTCTACTAAATCGGAGTGACGCGGTGTGATTACTTTTGAGTCGAAACTAGAAGACAAACGACTATAAATGGAAAATGTTGTGGAGACCTCAATACTGCGCCGGACACATTTTCTCGTCCTCCAGTTTTGCCAGTCATGTCGTAGAACGGCTACGCAGTGCTTTATTAGTGACAACATCATCAGTTGGCAGTTATCTCTCTCCTACCAGGGGACACTGTTGCCAAGCCGCCGATTACGTGATCTCCCTAGCGATACCGCTATCAGATGCTAATTACTTCACTTTGGTTACCATCCTCGTTCCATTACCAACTGACAACTACGCGGCCCTCCGAATAACAAGGAAACCCGTGCTATATATACCAGGTTGTACAGACTGTGTTCGATCTACTCTGGAGCAGTTAAAGCGCTTCACTGAAGGTCATTACCTTTCCTCTCTTTCTCGGGGTCGCGATCATTTCTGCGCTGTCTCTGTTAGTCTCTTTGCAGTGAGGAAGAACCGTTGGTCGACCAAGTCACTCGGAGCTCGTCGATCCGGAAATTGATCAGCCACTTGTCCTCACGGTACACAGTCCACAAGAGCCAACTCCTTGTTCCAACTACGAGCGATCCGTCTAAGCGAGGGCATTACAACAAAGAGAGCCAAAATTTGGGGGGGGGGGGTTGAAATCAAGAGGATAAAAGGGCAGTTGGAACGAGGAGATACGGATGTAAAAGTGCGTAGGAACATAAGAAGACGGGAAGGTGTGTGCGGTATCATTCTCACCGCTATCCACTGTGTTGGATGCAGCAGCTATGACGTCGTGGATTGTCCTCTGCGACTGCCATATAATCAAGTTGTTTGGATATCAGGTCATTGCCTTGCGTGAACAAAATGTTATCAGGTTGCCCAGGTCTAGACAGGGGAACGATGATTGTTCTCAGTCAAAGCCTTTGGTTCAAAATCCTGACCGCAAATCAGTGGGATTTGGCCCTGGACTACAGATTCCGTTTTACGGAGTAAGACGCCACCCTCACTCTAACCCCAAACTTGGAGGGCTATGAGAGTGAGTTTGCCTGGTCTCTAACCGTTGACCTATCTCATATGAGTGGATCTGAAGGTGCGAAAAGCATCGCACAGCATAAGTCAAAGAATCGTTGAGGCATGCAAACCATCACTTCATGTTAAAATCCAGCCTCGTCGCGTTGCGAATTTGCAGCTGCATCATGTCGATTAGAGTCGTTCATCATTGTGTAATGGCATGGAAAGTAACGATCGCGTTGAAGACTGGAATACCACTAGAACGAACGAGGGCCGAAACTGGCATGGACATCATGGACGAGATCAGATGGCACAGCGCAAGCCCCACAAAACGAGCGGAGAGCGGATGGCAATCAACGAACGGGGACGGACCTGAGCCAAGGAGAACAGAGAAGGTACTTGTCGAAAGGCCAATAACTCAGACAAAATCGCCTTTATCGGTGCATCCAGGCCGAATAACGGAACCAAAATTAAACAAATCAAAAGCCTTAGAACAACTCCAGACTGGTCAGAATGCGAGCTATGCAAGAAAAGATACGGAGTCAGATAGGCAGCTAGATTCCCCAAAGTTGCGGACAAATGACGCATGAATGTGGCATGTACTAATTCCCCTTGCATTTTGCGTTGTAGGACGGAGACATGACCGACATATGCGCACGTGTGTGCAACTTGCTGAACTGTGGTCGCGTGCAATAAACTTCGTGCTTTCTTGCCGTTTCGTTCTTGTTACCGTATTACTGATCTGCAGTTTCTCATCTAGGAATACTACATGTCCCGGCTCCTACCACATTATCTGGACGACTTTTATGCTCTTCCCCTATGCCACTGTATGGCCACCCTCTGTCTATCATCTTGATACGGTATTTACTTGCTGCTTTCTCATGTAATACACTCTCTTGAATGAACTCTGCCCGGTGGGATTCCGACGTTGTTCCGCCTGCCTCTTCTGCCTGCAAGACACCTTTTGATCACTCTCTGTGGTGCGCACGCATGATGCCCACATTTCTGGCCTTACTGAAGCGTCCAACTTCCGGTCTTCTCACTTGTGGCCTTAACTCGAAGTTCACAATTCAACAAAATCACAACTAACCGATCCACCAGTTTTGGATGATGAATCAGTTTGATGAGCCATATGCCTATTGCAATCATCTCAAACATGACATACAGCATGCTTTTAGTCCTACGTCCACCCAACTTGAGGCGTTTAAATTACCTACCTTTTTGAGACATCGGTCATTCTGATCCAAACACTAATCGGCTATCTCGGATGTTTAGTTTTAATGTATCCTTAGCACATTGAAACGTTATCTGACCGGATGTCTTAAACTCCATTGAGAGTTCGATGGGTGGCATTGACCCGTGAGGTTGAGGAGGCCATTGGGAATGGAACATTCCATCCCTACAGCACTGCGTCACAACACTGCGGTTATAAGCTTGCCATGGCATAGCGGAGTAAGTAAGCCGCGGATCGCTTCTAATGCTGGAGGTCATAGCTGCTGTCCTGGATTTCAACGTTCATCGTAATCTAGGCAAATGCTGTCCAATAAGATACACCCATCAAAGCTTATTTACGATCGGTTGTACTCACAAATTCATCATTTGCTGCGGTCGAAAGCACACATGTGTTGGAGAGTTACTCAGTTACTTATTCCTAACTCTACACTACATGACTGGTTCCGTCCTTTCTTGGACTCTTCAAGCAGAGATAACCGGTGCTGGGGGTTTCCCGGAACGTAATGATTGATGGCGGATGCCTCGATCACCAGGCCATCGAGCTTTGACAACAATGGTTGGTACCGCGTTTTGCAGTCTAAACACGGAGTGCTCCGAAACCCAACAATGGAATCCTAATCGCTGTGCCAAACTTTTCCCGCAGCGCTAAGTATCTTAGTTGTCGAGGTGTCAGCCGCTGAATGTCAATTCCCACTCTTAGTTCCTGCTGTCTGCCTTAAGAATTATGACGAAATTCATCGTGAAATGTGGCGTTAGGGGCGAGCGATATTGATAACTCTTCACATCAGATACCTTCCCAGTGGACGAGATGATCTAATCTTATATCAGAGTAAATCCAAATTAAGATTACGTGCCACAATTCAGACACACGGCTAGCACTCCAAAACCCAACGATAGACAATGGATCGTTTTGCATCTCACAAAGCTACATGGTGCGAAGAGTACCTTGTGGGACCACAGTCACACCCCAGCCCGGACCTACTCCACAGTGATATGTGATTCAGATTTTCGAAGCGAACTCCCCAGGTGAAGTTTCGTAATTATATCTGCATTTTCTGCACAACCTTATGGGCTGGATCACCAACAAATACAGCGCTATGCCAGTAAGTAGAACATGTTTCACGGCTGTACAGTCAGAATGACCCAACGAATAAGGAATAATAGCTTACGAAGAAGAGGGAACGCCCTGATGCCATGCGACCACCACTAGTCTCACGTAGGCTACGGATAATGCAACGTCGCCTGCGCCCACGCACATTCGAACAGCCGATCTCTGGGTTACAAAACACATATCTTTACATTCGGTCACCGGCCGACCAGACGACATGGAGGAGACAGTTCCCTTGCGGCTTTTGCTGTCACTGGCATTAGAACCACACTTACCTGACAGATAACACAGCACTAGACACCTTTTAGCAGGCAGTCCGACTACGAACCCATAGCAGAAGTGCCACTGGGACCGACTGTAAAACATGTCCCGAGCGTTTCAAACCAGGCACAATTTGGGTTACTCGGGCCCTAAAATAGAAGGCTGGACCATCATCTTTATCATTATACACGTTGCCTGCAGGTAGAAAACACCTCAGCTATTGTGCCGCAACACAAAGTATAAGAAGAAGAAAAACAGTGGCACGCCTTCTGAGTTCCCACTAACGGGTGGGCAGCGTTCCGGAGAGCTAACAGCCGGCTATCATGCCGCAAAAACTATATTATGCCTTACAAATGCGATCGTGATTGGAAGCGGAGGCTAAGCAGGAGGGGATGGACAAAAGAACTCACAACACAAACGCCCCTGGGGCCGGCTCCCAGCCATATCAGCAAGTGTGTCCAACCAAACGTGTTCATCGTCCTTAGGATCCCAGCCAGGCAGTCGGGATGCACCAACCGACGCCAACTTCGAAGTGAGAATTTCCATCTCTCTCGACCAAGTCATCGATTGGCCTCCCCTCCTCTTCCAACCGCACTCCCAGCGCGCAAACGATGCACGTCGCGATAATCCATCCTACACCTGGAGTTTACCATGAAATTATTGGATGTTAATTGCGAATGCTGTAATTGTTAACAGATTGCAGGACTAGGGTGGGTCAAACGATAAGTCCATATTTTCATATTTGAAGTACTAAATCTTTTAATACCAATATTATCATTATTGTTATTTTGATATCCCAGCAACTATCCAACGGGACTTGTAAAGCAACGCTTCTTAACCTGTATAAATTTATTGGTCATTGCTGTTATGCGCGAACAAGGTCGATCTTGTTAAATACCGTCTTACCTATGAGGCAAGATGTAAATCATGTATGTGTGGGATTGGGCACCTGTCATGGACCTTAGGTTTATTTAGTACCCGGTATACACCGCAAAGACTAGAATTTTTGGGACCATCTGGAGTGGAGCGGAACCAGTGCGGTCTCAAAGATGGATCATTCCAAGTTCGAATATGTGCTCGAACTCCGCCCCAGTTAGCTTCACTTTCTCAAGCGAAAGTCGGCACAGGCGTGGTAAGACGTGCTGACCGTTAGTCCAAATTTATTATGTGACTTCAGATGCCACGGCAGAGCTACGTGCATTGGTTGAACTTGCTTGGGGTAATAGGAAAAGTGGTTGGCACGGTCGTGTGAGATCTGTGGATAGACGTAGACTTCGATGGTGGCTTGGATTCTGTGGTTGGTGCCAGGTACGCTAAGTCTCCTTGCGGTCTCGACTATCCATTTGTTTCGCACCAACCAAGAGGTCCAAATGTCTTAAGATGTCTGTGTTGATGAAAGCAAACGGAACAGCGGCAATAGTGAAGATTCAGAGAAATGTTTTCCGCATACCTAAATTAATGCTTAGGGAGCTTTGGCGTTAAGTAGGAGTGGATGTGCCGTTGGGGGCACGAAGGCTTCTACTTGATGGCGGAGTCACCTCCTCAGATTTTGGAAATGTTACCCTCCATTAATTTTCCGTATAAACCAGGAACGCGTTTTTAGATTTCGATTCCTGAACGTAAAGGTGGTTACTGCACCCACATTCTTATCGCGGGAGACTTTACTGTGCATGACATAGAAACGCCAGCAACCGAAGGTATGCAGTTTGAAGCCTGCTTGCAAGAGCTTATTGCTAGCCACCCTCTGTACAACCACGTAACGTCTCCCACCAGATTTCGAACTGCTAACAAGCCGTCGATACTGGATCTTGTACTCACTAACGAAGAACTCATGGTTAGCGGGATAGTTACAAGCACACCACTGGGTCGTAGTGATCATGTTACTCTACTCTTTGACTATATTTGCTATGCGGAGTACCCTGAAAAGGAGGAGGAAAAAGTGCATACCATCACACATTACAATGTGTTGTCTAAGCTCGTTAAGGATACATCTTGGACTTTCTTAACTGAATGCCCCCCAGATGTTGCCTGGGAAACATTTACAAGGACGTTTAGTACACTGGTAGCGTACGCATCAGAGCAGAAGTCCTTCCAACCTAAAAACAAGCGTAATTCATTTCTGAGGAGCAGGACACGTAAATGTATGTCCCGGAGGGATTTGGCATGGCGAGGTCACCAGGACTGCCCGAATACCGAAACCTGGACTGCATACGTGACCCGTCGTAACTTCTGTGTGAAACTGATCCGCGAAGACAAAGTCACTCATCAGCAGAAGCCAATGAAACGATTCTGCACGAACCGCAAACTCCTGTACAGGCACGTTAACGGTCTTCGAAATGTAAAGCAAGGGGTTCCAGCACTAGTCACGGCTGATGGGTGCACGCGATCAGCAATGGAAGTAGCTGATCTCCTACGACTTCATTACTCCCAAACTTTCCAGGAGGTAACGAGCACAAACATTCTCCTCATTTCTAATACTCCACCATCTGGTTTAGAAAACATCACCTTCACTGCGGAAGCTGCGTTGAAGAAGTTGTTATCCTTGCGTATCCACAGTTCTCCCGGAGCTGACAACATCCGACCAAAGGCTCTACAGGCAGTAGTTAGTGATCTAGCAGCACTACTGGCTATTTTCTATCAGCGATGTCTAGAGGAGAACCGTATTCCACCAGTATGGAAGCGAGGGGTCATCACTTCTATTCATAAAGGAGGTAGCCGCACTGAACCTGCCAACTACCGTCCAATAACACTACTTCCAGTACTATCCAAAGTGATGGAATCAATCATCGCAGATGCGCTGATGGAATACCTGGAAAGCCACAATTTAATAGCCACAGAGCAACATGGCTTTCGTCAAAAGCATCCGTGTAATACTAACCTACTAATTGCACGTAATAGCTGAACTGAAGCTGTTGATGATAAAGTAGGGGTAGATGTCATCTACCTGGACTTTTCAAATGCATTTGATCGCTTAAACCATTGCATTCTCCTTCACAAACTTTGGAATAACGGCATTGGCGACCCAATGCTGAGTTGGATTGACAATTTTCTACAAGAACGACGGCTAGTGGTGAGAGTCCGAGAATCATTGTCTGATGCAATCGATTTGGCGTGTGGAGTACCACAAGGCTCGGTTCTTGCACCTCGTCTATTCTTGGTGTTTATTAACGATTTGGCGAGATCAATTACTTCCGATTTCCTATTTTTTGCTGATGATATCAAGATATGGCGAAGGATCAGAGGACCGGAAGACCATGAACGGCTCCAGTGCGATCTTAACACAGTGTCGAACTGGTCACTTCAAAACGCCCTACCGTTCAATGTAGACAAATGTCGCGTCGTACAATTACGCCATAGTCATAACTACACCTATTAATCTTGGACCAACGGACTGCAGAATAGCTCCCAGAAACGTGACCTGGGTGTGATCGTACAGAGCGACCTCAACTGTTCAAAACAGGCTGAGGTAGCTGCAAAAAGAGGCAACCAGCATGTCTGCATGCTGCGAAGAGCTTTCGGGAGATTTGACCCATCAATCTTCCCAAAGATGCACAATGCCTACGTGCGCCCGCATATTGAATACCCTATACAAGCTTGGCAACCTTGGTTGAAGCGTGACCTAGAAGCGATAGAGGTACCACAACGAAGAGCAACAAGGAATGTAAAGGGCCTGCGCTATCACTCTTACCACCAAGGCTGAAGTTGCTGGGAATTTTCGGCGGGTGCTATCGAAGGCTGCGGGGAGATCTCATTTTAGCGTACTAAATAATGAGTGACCTCAAACACGTATGCCGCCATTGGCTGAAACAGCCACAACACGCACCACAAAGGTAACTGCATGAAATTGAGTGAGCAAAAGAGCCGTCTGAAGTATCGACGTAATCACTTTTCTCTTCAAATTTGCCAACCTTGGAACGCATTCCCAGACTCAGTTGTTTCCTCCCCTGGTTTCGACATTTTCAAGAAACGATTGGAAATTGCTCTTACCTCCTAACACTTTGTTACCTAAATTACGCCATTTTTGATTACGTCAATCACGCCCTTCCACAGGATTTAGGTGGCAAAGAGACTCATGAAGTCGGCGCATAATTGAGCGACCATATTGTACTTTTCTCACGCTTTACCTCAACGATAACTGCCCCCGTGTATTTCTGTATGCTTACACACGTTTTTTTATTTTACACTGACGCTATTTATCAACGCAGTTATCGCGGTAGACGCTCGGTAGATGATCCAACTTTGTTTTGCTTTCATCGTATTCACCCCAACCATCCTACGGGACGTGTCAAGCACTTGCTTTTATCCCGTGGTAAATCATCGTTCAATATAACTTATAACGCCAAGTCGCTTCAAAAGCCCATGGGCGTCTTATCCACAATGGGTGCAACTCAAAATAAATAAATTCATAACCTGCTACATGCTAGTAGAACATGTCACAGGAGCTCATTTGGTCTATAACTGAAAGTACATTTGTAAAATATCATAACAAATTGTTGCTATGCACCCTCAGATACTTATAGACTTTAAGAATATACAAAAAATAGGGATAAAATCAAGTAAAATATGTCACTGAGAAAATTTGCCACTAAGAAGCACATTTGGCGGCTGATTTTTGTGAATGGAACAAGGAAGGAGAATATGAAACTGTAGAGGAAAAGATCTAGTTTGATATATGACGCATAGTGGGAAAATATATGGGTTGGCTACTTACTGCACCCTATCCCACAAACATAGTGAATGAAACATGGCTTTGGCTGAGGACCCGAGTCGTTCTCCTGTCAGGTGTCGGCGCCTTGCCAGTATCCTAGTACTCTTCGGATGTTAGGAAGTGGTCGATGGCCCTCTTCCCGTAAAACCTAGTCATGGGAGACAACAGGTCTACGGGTTATGAGCTTACAGCTCTGATTGGCGTATGGCAAGAGCGCCACGCATTGTCTCTGACGGTGGGTGAGCATCTGCTGGTGCTCAATGGTTTGCTACTGCCAGCCTCAAGCCAGGCAGCCCTTGGTCACATTGGTGTAAGCCCGACAAAACCTGCGTCTGGCCGTCGTCGCAGGGGCGTGCCCTCTAACTGTCCCAAAACATATATGCATCGTTCCGGTAGCTAAAAGTCTCCGTGTGACGGACCTCACGCAGATCCCAATCTGTCTTTGCAATCAGATTCCCGGGCTGGATCTGCTCCCCACTGCGTTGTGAGTCAGGCTATGGGCTAAAGGCTCTAGGTGAAGTCCTACAGCAAACCTCCAAATCCCCCACTGCTTTGGGGGTCAGGTAATTGAGCCAAAAACTCCGGGTGGAGTCCATGGAACAAACCTCCAAAGCACAAGCACCACATTGCGTGCGAGTGCCCACCAGTGCAATCGTAAGCCTACGCGCAAAACATTCAAATTCGGGTGCTGGAATGTGCGCGCACTTCCAGACCGGAACCCGAGTGGGCGCCCCGAGCGACGCACTGCACTGGTCGCGATGAAACTGGCCCGAAACAACTTCGATATTGCGGCGCTCAGTGAGACTAGGTTCGTTGATCAAGGTGCGCTGCATGAAGCAGGTGCAGGCTACACGTTCTACTGTGTAGGCAACGTCACCTCAGCACCACGTGAACATGGGGTCGCATTTACAATATCCGATTGCCTCAATGGCCATCTGGTGGGGGAACCAACAGGCATCACCGCGCGGCTGATGACTGTTCGCCACGACTCGGAAGAGGTAAGTTTGCCACTTTTCTACGCATGTACAGTCCGACCATGTGTTATCCTGATGACATGCGTGATCAATTCTACACTCAGCCAACCTCCGTGATACGGTCCGTGCCGAGGAGCGACCGACTATTTCTGCTGGGTGATTTCAACGCGCGCGCTGAGCGTGATGCATCGGTAGGGGGCAGATGTTATCGGTCCGCATGACATTGGTTCAGCGAATGCGAACGTTGACAGGCTGCTCTCACTGTGTGCCACTCACGGTCTGACGATCACGAACACTCGGTTTGCACTGAGTGCGAGTGAGATAGCAACTTAGAAGCTCCCACGGAGTGGTCACGCTCACCTGCTCGACTATGTCATCGTAGGCTAGCGTGATATGTGTGAAGTGCGCATGACACGTGTACTGCGTGGAGCTGAGTGTGGCACTGATCAAAAATTGGTGCGAACCAACTTGTACATATATTTCGTAAATCGATGTATTGCACTCCCACCGTGAATGGGAGTAAATTTAACCTTCTGTCCCTCAGTACTGGGTCGAAACGTACTGAGCTGGAGAAGGCGATGGCTGCACGCCTGTGTGGTGATGTTTACTGCATAGCCACAGTGGGCAACTTGTGGTACCACGTACAAGACCAGATGTCATCTGCTGCCGCGGAGACTATCGAGCGCGCAAACTGTAAGCGGCCTGACTGATTTGATGAGAACAATGCGACGATTGGCGTATTGATATCAGAGAAGAAGGCAGCATTTGCTGTACATGTGGCAGACCCCAGTGACTTGGAGAAGAATAGAAAGTTTCGCAAAATTCGACGGCGACTGACCCGAAAGCTCCGTTGCATTAAAAATGCATGGTGGACGGAGAAGGCGAAGCAGATGGAATGCTACACCGAACGCCGCCAACACAAGGAACTCTTTGACTCCTAGTAGGCGGTGTATGGATCGAGATTGGAGTCGCTGTGGACGCTGATCGATGGCAGCTCAGACGCTACCTGCACACCGACTGCAGACATAATGCAGATCCGGCGAAAACACTTTGTCTCTTGAACAATCGTTTGGACATCGACTGGCCTACTTTGAACGGCCTGAAGCATCACGATGCGGAGGCGAGTCTGGCGGACGCAGAGAGCACTTGCTCAGCTGCGAACTGGCAAGTGTGCCGGTGCCGACGGGATCCCGCCTGAAGTATCGAAACACGGCGGACCCGCGTTGGTGTCTGCGCTGCACCACTTGATGCAACGCGTATGGGTTGAGGAGGAGGTGCCTCCTGAGCTGAAGGATGCCCTTGTGCTACCACTGTACAAGGGCAGATGGAGCAAGCAACCCTGCACAAGTTATCGTGGCATCAACTTGCTGAGTTGTGTGGGCAAGGTGATTGCCTGAATCCTGCGCAACCGCCTCGTCAGTCAGATTGTGGAACCTAACGTGGCGGAAGAGCAGTGTGGATTCCGTTTGGGTTGCAGCACTATAGATATGATGTTTGTGGCTCGGCAGTTACAGGAGAAGTCTAGAGAACGACACCAGCCTATGTACTCGCTTTTTGTTGATTTTACCAAGGCATTTGATACGCTGAATCGCAATCCCATCTCCGTCGCCACTGTTATAATTGCGTCGCCACCGTTATACTTGAGGGAACGCCGCCTCTGAGATAATTGCGTGACAAGATTGTCGCTGGCACGGTTGGAGCACGCCTACGATGACGGTTTGTAACGCTGGCCAATCGAACGGGATTGCGCTGACCTGACGACGCTAGCTTAGTCGGTGAGACGGAAAATTGAGTGAGCGTGTGACCGATCCTAGCTGCAAGTGTTCAGATAGACGCTGACCCCTCGGAACGGGCGCACACGAGAGAGGGTACGATAGACGCGCGCTAATGACTTAGACGTGAAAGCTAGCCAGCTAACGACTCACACGCAATCACGCGACCCGACCGACTCCCAACTGAGGCGAAGAGAAAGAAAAGGCAAGTGGTCCTCTGAAGGCTCTTTTACGACCGACAAAGGGCGATCACAGACAGTGCTATGGGTTATTAAGTTAAGGAAAACAGTCACCACGCAGAGGTGGTAGTTTGCAATTGACCATTGTCAAAAGGTGCGCAGTTTATGCCGCGTCTCGGAGTGGTTGAGCTCTGCTGCGTTGCGGGGAGGAATTGGACCCCGCTTCCCACAGCCATTCTGTCGGGGTTTCTGGCGTGATTTGCGGGGATTATTGACGGGCCCGCAACAGTATTGTGGCTGGCATTGGGTAAGTTTGGTTGCCCGCGTAAGTTTGTAAGTTTAGCTGAATGTCTGCACAATGGTATGTGGGCGAGGGTGCATCTGAGTGGAGTGACCTCGGATGACTTTGCAGATGTCTCTGGGGTGAAGCAAGGCTGTGTCTTAGCTCTTGCTCCAGTTAATATATATATCTTCATTCCATGATGTAGTGTACTTTCGATACGGCTTGTGCTTATGGTGTTCGTGTGGAGCACCGTATTGATGGTGGTTTGCTGAACATGCGTGGTTTCGATGCGAGAACTCTTGTCTGTGAGACAACTATCCGTATGTTGCTGTTTGCTGACGACTGTGCGTTGTTTGCACACAGCGCGGATGAGTTGCAGCACATAACTAATGCTCTGGTTTCGACAGCGGCCAAATTCGGGCTCACCATCAACACAAACAAAACTGTCTGTCCCTTTCAGCCTTCACTGAAGGTACAATCATCAATATTGCCGCGAAGCAGCATTGATGCTGAATTATTGGAAACCACCTCCCGCTTCTGCTACCTTGGGAGTGTGATGTCGACTGATCAGCAACTACACAGTGAGCTGCGTATCCGCGTGTCGAAAGCAGCCGCGGCATTCGGGAAGCTTGAGTACCGAGTGTGGTGCATCCCTCAGCATACCGTTGGCACGAAGCTGATGATGTACAAATCCATGGTGCTGTCCGTTCTTCTATACGGCAGTGAAACGTGGATGATGTAGCGTCGGGATGTGCGGTATCTCGAGCGGTTCCATCAACAGTGTTTGCGACGGATTCTGCGCATCGGATGGTTCGGCAGAGTTTCGGACATGGGAGTGTTGCGCCGAAGTCGAATGCATGCAGTGGACTGCGTACATTTTGCTGATACACTTGCAGTGGCTCGGTCATGTGTGGCATATGGATTCGACGCGGATAGCCAAGCAGCTATTATATGGTTAGCTGAGTGTCGGGAATAGGCGTGCGAGGAAAGCGAAGCTTCGTTACTAGGACAAGATCGAAGTAGGCCTCGCACGTTCTAATCTTGATGGCAGGTCATGGGAATCGAAGGTGATTGATTGGCGTGCATGGCTCGATCTGATCACGAAGGCATTTGCTGAGGTACAGGATAAAGCACTCATGCATGCGAACAGGAAGCGGCAATTGCGGAAGCGGCAGGCTCCGATGGGTTGTACTCCATCTACATCGAGCGCATGGTACCGTAGCACATGCGGTCGCTAGTGCCTGAGTCAGGCACGCCTAATGAACCATGAGCGAGACCACTCGGGACCACTACCGAAGCGATGACGGGTCCTGCAGAGAACGTAAGCAGAACCGGCGCAGCGTTTGTAGGTACGCTGCATTCGATTTACTAACCGCGTGCTTTCAGGCTGGGTCTCTTTATTTCAGGTGGTGTATTCGCTGTCTTGTATCCATACTGTCTTCGTTAACTCTCTTCTATTAACTTGCTCACGTTCAATTTATTGTAGTTAACTTGGATAACATTTCCGCGTTTGCGTTAAGATATATTATCCGACGTTCTGTACCCATCGCGGATTTTTTGGCAACTAATTGATTCAATATGCCCATTTATTAAATAGCTTTGTCGCCATATCTGTATGCGTTCTTCGATTCATTTTATTTGCCATTGTCTTTTCAAGTGCTTGGCTGTTGCTTGATGTCCCTGGTGTGGTTGCGGTTGATGTGTATGCTGACAAGGTGCCTACCTGTCCATTACCCACTACCTAATCCATACTGCCTCCAAGAGACAGTTGATCATTTCTGGATGGGACAGCGTGCACTGTCCTTATGGCCTTGCTAGGCTCAAAGAATGGTTCCATGCACACAGTTTGGAGCGGACTACGGTCCAGCCACCGACTTGTGTGCGCTTGATTTCCAAATAAAGCGTATTTGTGTTTGCCTGTGAAGGAGTGTGGGCCGGCTCCGTTGATGAAATGTGACTCCAATCCACCTGCCTCCTGGTCTTATTCCTTCGGGTTTACACTGGATATGGGGTATGTTGGTGGTGCAGCGCAAGCCAATAATGGTCTCTGTGTTGGTGCAAGCGTCCTATGGTTGGCCACAGTGACAGGCAAATTCGAAACCGAGTGCCCCCAACCAGGTTTCATTCACTATGTTTGTGGGATAGGGTGCAGTAAGTAGCCAACCCATATATTTTCCCACTATGCGTCATATATCAAACTAGATCTTTTCCTCTACAGTTTCATATTCTCCTTCCTTGTTCCATTCACAAAAATCAG
Organism: Dicrocoelium dendriticum; assembly: GCA_944474145.2. Lineage (NCBI taxonomy): Eukaryota > Metazoa > Platyhelminthes > Trematoda > Plagiorchiida > Dicrocoeliidae > Dicrocoelium > Dicrocoelium dendriticum. Next base: position 17,358 of record CALYDF020000256.1, read on the forward strand.
CCGCCAAATGTGCTTCTTAGTGGCAAATTTTCTCAGTGACATATTTTACGTGGTTTTATCCCTAAGTTTTGGTATGTCCTTAAAGTCTATAAGTATCTGAGAGTGCATAGCAACAATTTGTTATGATATTTTACAAATGTACTTTCAGTTATAGACCAAATGAGCTCCTGTGACATGTTCTACTAGCATGTAGCAGGTTATGAATTTATTTATTTTGAGTTGCACCCATTGTGGATAAGACGCCCATGGGCTTTTGAATCGACTTGACGTTATAAGTCATATCGAACTATGATTTATCACGGGATAAAAGCAAGTGCTTGACACGTCCCGTAGGATGGTTGGGGTGAATACGATGAAAGCAAAACAAAGTTGGATCATCTACCGAGCGTCTACCGCGATAACTGCGTTGATAAATAGCGTCAGTGTAAAATAAAAAAACGTGTGTAAGCATACAGAAATACACGGGGGCAGTTATCGTTGAGGTAAAGCGTGAGAAAAGTACAATATGGTCGCTCAATTATGCGCCGACTTCATGAGTCTCTTTGCCACCTAAATCCTGTGGAAGGGCGTGATTGACGTAATCAAAAATGGCGTAATTTAGGTAACAAAGTGTTAGGAGGTAAGAGCAATTTCCAATCGTTTCTTGAAAATGTCGAAACCAGGGGAGGAAACAACTGAGTCTGGGAATGCGTTCCAAGGTTGGCAAATTTGAAGAGAAAAGTGATTACGTCGATACTTCAGACGGCTCTTTTGCTCACTCAATTTCATGCAGTTACCTTTGTGGTGCGTGTTGTGGCTGTTTCAGCCAATGGCGGCATACGTGTTTGAGGTCACTCATTATTTAGTACGCTAAAATGAGATCTCCCCGCAGCCTTCGGCAACGTCAGCTGTAAACTACCAGCAATTTCCACCTTCGGTGGTAAGAGTGAGAGTGCAGGCTGTTTACATTCTTTGTTGCTCTTCCTCGTGTTGCGTCCCATTGCCTCTCGGTCGCGCTTCAACCGAGCTTACCAAGTTTGGATAACGTATTCAATATGCGGGCGCACCTAGGAATTGTGCATCTTGGGAAGAGTGATGGGTCAACTCTCCCGAATGCCCTTTGCAGCATACCAACGTGTTAATTGCCTCTTTTCGCAGCTACCTCTGCCTGTTTTGAACAGTTGAGGTCACTCTGTACGATCACACCCAGGTCACTTTCCTGGGAACTGGTCTGCAATCCGTGTGCCCCAAGCAAATACTTGTAGTCATGTTTATGGTGTGATTGCACAGTGTGACATTTGACAAGGTTGAATGGTATGGCGTTTTGAAGTGACCAGTTCGACACCGTGTTAAGAGCGTACTGGAGCCCTTCTTGGTACTCCGGTCCCTTGATCGTTCGCGATATCTTGATATCCCCCGCACAAAATAAGAAATCGATAGCAATTGAGTTCGCCAAATCGGTACCGAACAGACGAGGCCTTAACCCCGAGCCTCGTGGTACACCACACCCCACATCAACTGCATCGGACACAGACTTTCGGACTGTGTAACCGACTTTCGTGTAGAAACTTGCTTATCCAAGTCAGGATTGGGTAGCCAATGTCGTAGTTCCGAAGTCTGTGAAGGAGAATTCGATGGTCTAAGCGATAAAAAAAGCTTTTGAGAAGGACTGGTAGATGACATCGACTCCTGCTCCAACATCAATTGCTACAGTCCAGCTATTCCGTGCAATTAATAGATCAGTATTATATGAATGCTTTTGACGAAAGCCACGTTGCTCTGTGGCTATTAAATTGTGGATCTCCAGCAACTGCGTTGGCGCGTCTGAGATGATTGATGCCATAACTTTGGATAGTACAGGGAATAGCGTTATTGGGCGGTAGTTGGTAAGATCAGTGGCGGCTACTTCTCTTGTGGATAGGGGTGATGACCCATCGCTTCCATACTAGTGGAATATAGTTCTTCTCTAGACATCACTGATAGAAAACAGCCTGTGGTTCTGCTAGGTCATTAGCTACTGCCTGCAGAGCATCGACCGAATGTTATCGACTCCAGGAGAACTGTGGAGACACAAGAATAGCAACTTCTTCAACACGGCTTACGCAGTGAATCTGATGTTGTATAGTCCCGACGGCGAAGTAATAGAAACGAGGAGTATACGTGGGCTGGTTATCTGCTGTAAAGTTTGGGAGTACTGAAGCCGTAGGAGATCGGCTGCTTCCAATGCTGACCGCGTGCATCCATCATCAGTGACCAATGCTGGAACACCGCGCTCCCCCATTCGAAGGCCGTTAACGTGCCTGTACAGAGGTTTGCGGTTCGTAAAGAATCGCTTCATTAATTCCTGCTGATGCCCCACCTTGTCTTCGCGGATCCGTTTCACACAGAAGTTAGGATGTGTCAAGCATGCAGTCTAGGTTTCGGCGCTCCGGCAGTTCTTGTGAGCTCGTCATGTACCAACGATACGAAACTTAAACTATGTACGTCATACGAAACCTAAACTAGAGACTTTGAACCAATAAACCTCGACTTAACGCACGGTCTGGACAGAAGAATAAAACGAATTATCCTGCAAGCATGGTTCTTTAAGGCAAACTAATTACACTATATGGTTTACGAATATGTTTTGCAATCATAGCGCAAGGGGGCAGAAATTGTAAAGCGTGCAGAAGCGTACGGAAATTTGGGAAGTGTCACAGTAATAAAATACTAACGGGTTACGTTGAAAGTTCAAGGATATGTCAGTGATCGAGAGTGAACGTAATAACGGTTCAAACTCGTAACCGATTGTAGCACATAGAGAGGATGCAATGTAAATTGAGCAGAATAATTAGGGAATAGGGATACCGTGTCTTCAGGTAAGCAATCCAGGTTGGGGAATACATCACGGTTCCTTGTGAACTTCACACTCCATGCCAAATCCATCCGAGACATTCATGTACGTCATTTGCTCCTCAGATATGACTTATACTAGTTTTTACGCTGGAGGGACTTCTGTTCGGATGCGTAACTGCCAGTGTGCTTAACGTCCTTTTGAATGTTTACCAGGCAAGGTCTGGGGGACATTCGGTTAAGAAAGTCCGAAATATACCCTTAACAAACGTAGCTGACACGTCACAGTGCGTGACAGTATGCACTTTATTATCGTCCACTTCATAACATTCCGCATAGCATATATAGTCAAAAAATAGAGTTGCTTGGTCACTGCGACTCAGTGGTGTGCTTCTAACAGTCCCATCAACCATGCGTTCTTCCTTAGTGAACACAAAATCGAGTATTGATGGTTTGTTAACACTTCGAAATCTGGTGGGAGAGGTTACGTGGTTGTACAGAGGGTGGCTGGCAATTAGCACTTGCAAGCAGGCTTTAAACTGCGTACCGTCGGTTGCTGGCGTTTCTATGTCGTGCACGTTAAAGTCTCCAGTGATAAAGATGTAGGTGTAGGACTGGTTCAAAGCAAACTGAAAGGCATGATTCAGTTTGGAGTCCATTTACGAGGTTCAGTGTGGTGCGCGGCAAATCACGGTTAATAGACATGTGTCCTTGTTTCGCAACCATAGACGGCACCAAAGCGAATCAGGAGCGCGGATTTCCGGATGATCGATAACTTCAAATCGGAGGTTTGTATTTTAATAAAGAATCACACCGCCACCCCTTCCGGTTCTATCGGTCCGAAGCAGCGACATACCGGGTAAAGTGATCTCAGAATCGGTTAGCTCAAGGTTTAACCAGGTCTCTGTAATCATGATGAGGTCCCGCGGTTGTGAGGCATGGAGTTCTATTTGTTCGGCTAACTTACTTAGAAGGCCTTGGGCGTTTGTGTGCATGCAAGATAGGGTTTTTGTTGTTAGGAGTGCGTTGATGAATGTCAACTTGTGTTAGTTTTTAAGCCGACCGTTAGGTGCCCGGCCTTTCGTCGCTTTTCGATTTATGATTTTCAATCAAGTTGCATGCCATTATTGAGCGTTCCTAAATGGAAGTTTCGCTCGTACTGCACCCTGTCCTGTTATGTCCCTTTGGTGCTGTTGCGTCGGTCTCCCCGTAGGACGGTGTAGACAATGTATTTAATCGGCTTCAAGTTCCATCGAATTGCTTGCGATTTTTGGCCGTTCGCCTGCTGTCTTTAGCCGGATCTTGCTTGGCAACCTCGCTCGAAACTGACTACTTATCCAATAGAAGTTACATCACTCCTGGGAGAGTCATACTGCTTTCATTAATTTTGAACCGCAGTCCCTGTAGTCAGATGATGACGAAACTTTTTTCAAGGATTTGGCAATAACATTGTCCAGAGGGAGTGCTTCGCGGATGTAGCACCACTGCTTTCGGTCATATGTTTGCGTTTCGTGCCCAGGAGAATCCAGAAGCTCGGGAACACCACGAACAAATATGGTTTTCTTGCTATAGCTATTAGGAATGCCGCTTTGGTCACCTGCTTCCTTTGGGCGATCTTTCCTAGGGAGATCGAGCAATATGCGCATGTTGGAGGAAATTCTCAATAAATCTACATTGGGGGATATCATTTGTGAAACATAACTGCACGGCAGTAAGGTGTAAGTCAGCGGATATTGAGCGGCGCTATATCACATCTAGTAACTAATTCACGATGGTCGTTACCGTCCCCCGTAGCTCAGTGGTCTCAACCACGTACTAGCGAGTTCGATCCCTACCAGGGTCCGATGGAATGAGCACTGCTGACGATTCCCGAAAGGATGAAACGCGCGTACAGTGCTTTCCCGGGCGTGTGACGGCTGTCTGAGTGATTCTAGATGTGACGAACTTCTACCTATAACTGTATATCTTTTGATCTGTAACTAGGCGCTAGCCGACCCGCGCACTGATGAGACATAAAGGATTCACTGATTCATTGAGGGTTGGTACGCACCGGTCATCGCGTGACTCAGCTTGGTTGTGTAGGGGTTCATATGCGGCTTAGCCGTTACCCCACAGACATTCTATGCATAACGCAATTTAGTTCTGTTCGCAATAGTTACCACGGGCAAGCGCCTAGTCAGTGGCCATTTACATCATAATTGTTGATCGTGAGGTTGGCGCAGCTTACATCCTATCCAGCTGTTGGTGGCCTTAGAAATTAAGATTCTCACCCTGTCATCGCGCGTGTGATAACGTCCGACCACACATGCCCACATTTTTCTCATCACCCACTTCCTATTACTAATTGACTGACGCCGGTCGAACAGTGAGGCCACCACACGACTGCGCGCAATCACGGCCGATGCCAAAGCCACGAAATTGACAGGGTAACAAAGGATTTCGCCTCAGGGTCAGCGGAATTTACGTGAACTATTCACGAACATAGGTGGGAAATGGTGTAAAGTGGATCCTACCACGCACAACAAAACTCTCCACCAGACCTTACTCCGACCTGATCGATATCTAGTTGACCACATCCCACACCATAAAGTTAGCACAGCGACCGCAGCCGGCTTTGTTTGCAACTCTGAATGCACCAGTAGAATACTGTCGCCCACATCGTGCACCTGTCACAGCACTTTCGGCTCTCGCAAGCTGCGCACGTGACTCACACTTCGGCAACGCCTCGCAACACGGCAACAAGGAAAGCCATGTGTATGCGGTCCAGACTGACGCAGACAATTTTTGCGATTCGGAATCGTGCTCTATGACCATACGAATTGGAGTAAAATGTAGTAAGTGCAGTATGAACTACCATCCTAGGTGTATAGTGTAGCGAAAGGGAAAGAACTACAGTGCACACCGGACTCCATTTGGTTCTGCGCAGAGTGTATGGTTGACCCACTCGCAAGTTGCATCGCTGTGCGGCCTCAGAAATGTGACCAACTATCAACTATTGTGTAACGTGCGACGGCTGGTCTCGCGGTCACATCAGAACGAGCTACATCGGAACTGGATTCCCGTTGCCAAACCTGGAACGGAATATCCAAAAGCAGTGCATAGTTAACAATGTAGAGCCAGCAACCCCAACCACGAGAACTAGCTGCCAGGGTCTGTCAACCCAGGCAACCCTACTTTTACAGTGAGTGGTTCCTCCCGGGGAAGTGTCTGCCTCACATGACCCTCTCTTGTATTCGGGTTTACATAACACTGCCAAAAGTCTAACAACTTACGTATGCGTAGTCCCTGCATGCAAACCCAGGGCAAGGTTGGCGAGTATACCTGCAACTACTCCAATGAACGTTAGAGATGACATGAATACCAATGCGCCTCCGAGAAGACCGCCCGCCAAGACGTCAGTAGAAGTGGGCACTATTTTATCCAAGATTACCAAATCTAAGAACTCGAGGATTATATGCTCCAACGTGCCTGAGTCAAAGGCAAACTCTACTAAATACAAACTACTGGACGACTTGAAACAATGGAAAACCATATGCCAAGCTATAGGAATCCAGGCCAAACAGGCTGGCTTGTGTCGTATTGTCCGCTACCCAAATCCAGTTCACAATGGCTATCCAAGACTACTACAAGCGACATTTCAGTCGGGTGACGAAGCGGAGACCGCCCTCCTGTTCGCTCACGGTCTTGGTGATTCGTCATGCGGCGTTCGTATATTTCCTGACATCACTTGGAGTCAGCGTCGGCAAAAGAAGCATAATCCAGGAGAATACTGAAAGCAAACCGACGAAAGATAGATATGTGTCCATGGTGGTCCTCAAATCCGATCAGCCGACGAATCGCAGGCCCAAGCCCATGACTTGGAAGAGTGGCGGTACATCCATGAAGCCATCTCTCTCTCCATGATGTGATTGTCAACTCAACGTTAAGGTTGCCCATATCCTCCAAAAATAAAGGAATTGGTAGAAGTGTGTTGAAAGTCATGCTCGACTCCAAACAAGTGGTCGAAAGGGCTCGGAAGTTGACACAACTTATGCACCAAAACTGCCATCAAAGATAGGTCTGAAGACGGTCTAAGCCAGGCCACTAGTGGATGAGGGAACACAAAACCAGCGAGAAGTTGTCGCGTTTCCCGCTGTCTGCATTTTCGAACAGGAACGCAGTGAACGTCCCCAGTCATCCGAAGAGGAAGGAACAGAAAATCCGTTATAAATCGCTTATAAAGGACCAGGGAATGACTGCTTTAAGCAACAGACCGAAACCGCACTGGGGTGGTGGCAAGAAATATATCCAAAAGCTATTGTCAGCCGGCATTACAAAGGTCGGCATATATTCTTGGGAAATCTAGATATGTTCAAATACGCTTCTGGCACCCGTTGCTCTCAGTTGTTGGTATACAAACGCGTAAGCCTTTCTTAGTAACTGGGAGAGCTTCGACCTTATCAAACCGTAATGTGTTGGGACATCATCATGATAACC
>CALYDF020000257.1:0-25018 GCA_944474145.2 Dicrocoelium dendriticum
CTCGCATCCGACTGTTTCCTTTTACCCCGAAACTGTGCCGTGATTTTCCGTTGGTTACCTCCCTTGAAGCACTTTTCATTTAATACGGCATACACTAAAACACCATTAGTTTATGCGTTATTTTGAAGCTACATTCGCTGGCTATTTGGAACGATATGCAAGCTATTAGCAAGGAATTGCGCCGAAAGCGTTATATATATATATATATATATATATATATATATATACAGGCGGGAGAGCCTATGGTGTGCTGAGGCTGGAGGTGGCTAGATCCTGACACATGGTCTACCCACTGCTGGTACTGCTATGCCATTGGCTCATGTTCTGGACGCCTCCTCGTGGCGACCGCTGCGTGGGAGTTAGGGTACGCCTTTCTCCCTGATAAGATCCAGGGCACTAATCTGCAGGAGTCAGGGAACTGACCATGTGCTAGACCCGCTGCCATTCAGGTGTACATTTAATCGAAGGCTTTAGCTGAGGACCCGAGTCATTCTCCTGTCGCGTGTGGGCGTCCTGCTCGTATCCTAGTACATCCACTTCGGAGGTTAGGAACTGGTCGATAGCCCTCTTCCCGTAAAACCTAGTCATAGGGACAACAGGTTATCTTGTTATAAGCTCACAGCTCGACTGTCGTAGAGCATGAGCGCCTTGTCTCTGACGGTGCGAGGGCACCTCCGGGTGTTCAATGGTTTGCTACTGCCCGCCTCAAGCCAGGCAGTCCCTGGTCAAATTGGTGCAAACTCGCCGAAACCCACCTGCGCCTGGCCGTGGTCGCAGATGTATCCTGCTACGGTAGCGAAACATATATCAATCGTTCCAGTACCTCAAATGCTGCTTGTGACGGCCGTCAAGCAGATCCCAATCTGTCTCTGCAATCACATTCCTGAGCTGGATCTGCTCCCCACTGCCTTGTGAGTCAGGCTATTAAGACAAAGACTCAGGGCGGAGTCCCTCAACCAAAACTCCAAATAACCCACTGCCTTGTGGGTCAGACTTTTGAGCCAAAGGCTCCGGGCTGAGTCCCTAAAGCAAACCTCCGAAACACATCCGCCACCTCGCATGCGATTGCCCACCAAAGCAATCGTATGCTTGAGCGCAAAGCAATCAGCATCAGATGCTGGAACGTGCGCACACTACTGGACCGGAACACCAGTGAGCGCCCAGAGCGACGCACTGCACTGGTCGCGATGGAACTGGCGCGCTACTACATCGATAATGCGGCGCTCAGTGAAACCCGGGTGGTTGACCAAGGTAAGTTGGATGAAGCAGGTGCCGGCTACACATTCTACTGGGTTAACAACGCCGCCTTAACACCACGTGATCATGGGTTCGGATTTGCAATATACGATCGCCTCCATGGCCAGCTGGTGGGTGAACCAACAGGCATCAGCGCGCGACTGCTGACTGTAGGCCTACGACTCGGAAGTGGTAATTTCGCCACTTTTATAAGCACGTACGGTCTGACCATGTGTTATCCTGATGACGCGCGTGATCAATTCTACACTCAGCTATCCTCGTGATACGGTCTGTGCCGAGGAGCGACTGCCTATTTCTGCTGAGCGATTTCAACGCGCGCGTTGGGCGTGATGTATCCGTGTGGACAGATGTTATCGGTTCGCATGGCATTGGTGCAGCGAATGCGAAAGGTTACAGGCTACTCTCACTGTGTGCAAATCACAGCCTGACAAACACGAACACTCGGTTTGCACTGAGTGCGAGTGACATAACAACTTGCACCTATCCACAGTGTGATCACCTTCACCTGCTCAACTGGATCATTGTACGTCAGCGTGATGTGCGTGAAGTGCGCACGACGCGTGTACTGCGTGGAGCTGGGTGTGGCACTGATCACAAATTTGTGCGGGCCAAGCTGTACAAATTTTTTCTTAAATTTGTGTATTGCACTCTCGCCGTGAATCGGAGGCGTAAATGTAACATCCTCCCCCTTGGTACTGTGGAGAAACGTATTGAGCTGGCGAAGGCGATGGCTGCACGCCTGTGTGATGTGGACTGCATAGCCACAGTGGGCGATCTGTGGCAGCACATTCGCGACCAGGTGACAGCCGCTGCCGAGGAGACCATCGGACGCACAGATTGTAAGCGATCTGATTGGTTTGATGAGCACAATGCGAGGATTGGTGTATTGGTGTCGGAGAAGAATGCAGCATTTGCTGTACATGTGGCAGACCCCAGTGACTTGGGGAAGATGAGTCAGTTTTGCAAACTTTGACAGCGACTGACCTGAGAGCTCCGTCGCATTAAAAATTTATAGTTATATTTTCAGCTTGGTTGGTATTTATAGTTATAGACACATCACTACTACTGTTTGAGAACTTCTCATAAGGCCGCTGAAGACTGAGATGCCAGTCGTCGACTATTTTCGACGACGCGGTTGACTTATCAAGGTCGACATTGCTGATGACAGCGTCAGTACTGGCTTCAGTGGTAGGAACAAGGGGTGTGCGATGGGCGGAGGTGTTTACTTTCATTGTTAGTCGCATTTGAAGAAGTGGTTGATCGTGTTTGATCCTAATGTTTTTGAAATCAGTTTGTGTGACAGCTAGTCTTTTACTGCGTATGCAGTTAAGTACGCTGCTATCGTCTGGAAACTGTAGGAGTATCGGACATGTGGTCATGTCTTCCTTTTTCCTCAGTCTGAGGCACTGACAGGAGACTCCATCCATAGTGCATGCTTATAAGAAGGTATCTGTTACTCTATCGATGTTCGGTTTATCAGGCACGTCAAAAATGATAACATTATGCGATCTACGGAGGCGTTCTTGCGTTTCGAATGTAAGTGAGTCTAGTAAGGAAGAAGCTGTGCATAATCTAACCTAACATTTGCTGAACCTCTAAGCAGTTCACAGAATAATAAGACTAGTTCATAGTATGTGCTGAATTCATGGAGTTTGCATTTCAGCGTGGCTACGTCTTCTTCAAGGTCTTTAATCCGGTTTGTCTTTTAGAATTGTGGTACTAAAGTTGGAGTGCTTCGCAGCTACACACAATTTTTCTGGAATTTAGATGATGGACGTCCCCCATTTACAGTAATACCGGGTGAGTTTATAGCAGTGGTATCAAAGGGCTTTATAGCCTTTTCTGTTTTTAACTTCAGCCTAAGGAGGGAGCTTCTCTTTTTCACCTAGTTAACAGGCATTTCTAGTGGGTACTCAGAAGAATGTTAAGGTGCGGGACTAATAAGTGTTAAGGTTGAGTAGGAATACAACCGCAGTGAGACGATTGAAAAAATTGTACGCAGTTTTATAATGCTATAAGTGGTGCAAACCAATCGGTTCAAATTCCGGGTTGTTTTCGTTGACGGGCCAGTACTTTGGATCCTCTGTCACCTGCGCGGCTTGTTCGTTAGTCTCGTTTGTTCGTCTATGTGCACGGGCCTATGGAGACGCTACTGGGCAGATGTTAGATGACAATCTGACGTTAAGGTGATCCGCTCACACGTTGTGACACGCACGCAAGGTCGAGTGGCTTTGGTGTGAGAGGAAACTGGCGTCTATTGATCGATGCCGTTTAGGATCGGTTGTCGCTGAGATGTAGTCCACACAATGGAGCTAGCGCCCGATAGTGGGAAAGCATATTTACCGGTCGTATTAGGAAATATGGCTCCAAGTACCGCCAAGAGTTATAGATTGCAATGGCATGGAGCTGGCCAAATGGTTGTTGGATAGAGCCAGTAATTCCGAGCCCTTTGGTGTACTTTGAAATGGGTAAGGAAAAGTCCACTACAGAGCAGAGCACAGAGTGATTTGGAAGGTTTTGCAGAGTTTTGCGAGAACTGTCAGATATCTTTCAGCACTTGTTCCGATTTTGGAAAGAGGACGCAAAACGGGATTAAATGGTATATAATAGTCCGCGATCCGTTGAGAATGCACGTAGAAATCACGCAAAGCGTCAGAGCTTCGGTTTTACGTCTACCGTCATGTGGCTTCGGCCTAGTGGGCCGGTAACGCTGCCCTGAATTACGCCACTCATCACTGGTCCAGGCTGTGAATTTTGATCATTTATTCTAATCACTTGGGTTCGGTATGAAAGATATGACTTGAATCACGAAAACAATTTGTCGCTGATTCCAACAGATGAGATCTGGTCTATAAGCTTATCGTGAGGTATACGATCAACCGCTTTATGCACGAAAGGAAGATCACTACTGATGATTTCCCGCAGTCTAAGGAGACAGATTGCTGAGAAAGGCAAGGTGATATGTTACACATGAACATTTATTCTGAAAACCATTTTTTGTTTTATTAAGCAGGCCACTAGTTGGCAAGAAATCTACCGTTTTTAGGGCAATTAGTCTCCACCATGCTGCAAAAGATGCAAGTGTAACTGATTGGTCGGTGGTTTCTAACCTCGTGTCTGGGTCCAGCTTTGTGACGTGGTATCACAGTGGCTGTCTGCCACTGTGTGGGTACTTTGTAGGTCTTTATTGAGAGAATCAACTGAGCAGAAGAAGAAGGATGTTTGACCTAGTTTTTGTGAGATTTAAGGAAGCGCATCAGAGCCTTCGTATTTAGCCTATTTAGCCCTCAGCTGTTTTTTGTCATATCTCGGAGTAAAAACCCTACTTTTTAGCGATGGCTGGAAGTTACGGTTTGTCAGTCAAGCGAAGGGGATTAAGTGGTTTTGCTGAAAGATAAACAAGACTGCCAGTTCAGAGCCTCGGTAATGGAACTAGTGTCATGTACGATAAAGCCGTCGGGAAGGGTGATAAAAGTAATTTCATTCGTCGTGCGCTTTCGACGTTGTAAGAGATCAGCGAACTTCTGCTCTTTGTTGTTACCCAAAAGTGCATGGGTTACCTCTGCCACTTGTCTTCAGTGACGAAGGGCATATTACTTGACCAAAAGTTGTTGCTGTTGTGGAACCAGTGAAAAGTCGTTCATTCATCTGTACATGTTGCGAAGGATTTCCAATTTTTGGCGATTTTAGGTGGGAGACGGTCAGATGTTTTTGATTTGTTGAACATTTACGCTTAAGCGGTAAGACCACGTCAATACAGGTTCTGATTTTGCGATAGAACTCATTTGCAGTCATTTGAGGGTCAACAATTAAGAAGAAATTGTGTCATGGGGACGATCTAATGAAACATGAAAATAACTCCAAGTTAATAAAGGTGTACTCACAGTACTATGTTACGGGTTTGTACATGTTAACGAGGCTTTGCGGCGGTGAGCCAAACGAAAGAACGATTAGCCTATGGTCGCTACTGGGAAATGTGCTTACTACATCAGCGGGCTTTTCCGGTACACCCTGCGTGAATAGGAGATCGAGGACGTGGTCCTCTCGTATTGACGACCGTAGGTGCGGAACTCAACCGTAAGAATAAATAGATGAATAAATGTTTTATTTTCGACGGTGCGAAATAAGCCTGTATAGGCATGATCATGGTACAATGGAACAATGTTTCTATACGGGTAAAAAAGCTAATGCTTACTAGGTCCCATGGGATGTTTATGGTGAAACTTTAGAATGTAAAAATTGTTAACAATAGAAGCACTGAACTCACCGGAGTATAAAGAATATATGATGTAAATCCATAATAAATGACGGCAAATGGGATGTTGGTAAAATCGTGTCTCCTTCTGGTATACACATAGAGGAGCTGAAAAACGTGGAACGAAATCTGTGGTTTCACCGCCAATGAAATCTGTTACAGACATTGTTTTTATCCATAGGTACTTGGTCATGTAAGATGGTGTAGCGAAATAAGTGCACGGTGAACTCGGGCTTTGAACTCTGCTAGCGTGGGAGCACATATGATAGATACCGGTAGAACATTTCAGGTACGGTAAGCGCGTGCGGAAAAGAAATTCCGACGGCATTCCAAACGACTGTGCTGCTGTGCCAGTTTGAGATGAAAGCTTCTCAAATTACGCTTAGTGACTGAGCTCTGGCAAATGGCTTCACATGTGGTTGGGATCTCTCAGAGCCTGGTAAGTCAAAATGAGGTTCCCGCGCAATCGCCGATACTGTCCGATGAAGATCCCGAGCACAAGTAGCATTTGTTCACGCAGCAAATTATGCAGATCCTTGACATTCTTGGTTGCCCGTCGTTGGGGTGTCTCCAAGGCGGTGAGATCTCTCCTCAGCCATGGCTGCCAGAGCTTTATGTCGTATTCCACATGTGGCTGTATGTGTGAGCCGAGAATTGGAAAAGTCGAAGGGTCGAATCGTCCGAATGCACGTTTTAGGAGGCCGACATATTGGATGCCTTTCCTAGAGGACGCTTCAGCCTGCTTCGGACATCCATGGTCGATCTGAACCAAAACTCCCAGATCCTCCTCTCCAGAAGACGTTTGAAGCTCCTGGTTTTCCGAGTTTGTAAGAGTACATCAACTTGTGCCGCAAGTGCAACATTCTACATTTGTCAACATTAAATCGAAGTAGCTTCTGTATTGACCACGTTTATAAACTATCCAGATCAGCTTGACTTACTGTGATGTCATTTAGTGTATTGATTGCCCTCCACACCTTGATGTCATCGGCATAAAAAAGGCAGTTCGAGCTTATGAGGTCTGTGATATCGTTAATATACGTCAAAAATAATCGCCGTCCTATTACCGATCCTTGTGGTACTGAGCATTCAAGTTGGATGGGATCTGACAGCAATTCACGTACACTTCTTCCAAACGCCGGTGCAGAAAAAAGCTTTTGATCCATCCTAGAAGAGGGTCAGCAATACCCAAGGTCTGGAGTTTGAAGAGCAGAATCCTATGGTCTAACCGGTTGAACACCTTTGAGAAGTCGAGAAAGACTACATCAACTCCTGTGCCAGAGTCTACTGCTTCAGTCCAGCTAGATCGTGCTATCAGTAGATTTGTAGTGCACGATAGATTTCGTCGGAAGCCATGCTGATTCGGTGCGAGGTAGTTAAATTCTTCCAAGTAGGCCATTAGTGCATCAGAGTTAATAGCTTCCATGACCTTTGAAAGAACCGATAGTTGGCTGAATTGGAATGACTACTTCACTTGTGAATAGGAGTAATCATCCCATCTTTCCACATGTCGGGCCCGTACATTTCGTCAAAACAGTGTTGGAAGAATCGAACCAAAGGCTCAGCTAAACTCTCCTATTACCGCTAGCGAGGTTGTGTGCATATTATCAGCCTCCGTACAGCTGTGCTTGCGCATACTCAACAGCTTTTTAATACCACCTCTGCAGTGAAAGATATGTGAGTGAGTTTTGGGAGTGAAACAATTATCGTCATAGGGTTAGGTGGCCAGTGATCTCACTGAAATGTTGCATCATATTGTGGACGCAGGGTATTCGCCGCCTCCTTCTGTGTCCGTGTGGGTCCCTTCCGCTAGTTGAAGAGGAAGAATTCCCCGTTTCACCTTACGTAGACTGTTGAGATGTTGATACAGAAGCTTGTGGTTTGAGGCCATACGCGCTGCCAACTTCTGCTGGTACGCCATTCTATCCTCATGAACAAGCTGAGTACAGTGGTTACGTTGGGTCGCATAGGCCGTCCAGTTCTTGGTGCTCGGGAAGAGTTTGTAGATATACCACGCTGCGATGCGTACAGCTTTGCAACTCCGTGTCCTGCTTCGCAGTAACGAGACCACGTTTCTCGAGCGGAAGGTCGTAGTGACTGACGCTTCGGCAACCAGAGAGTTAAACTGGCTGACGAAATGTTCCCATGCACTAGCTAGTGCCTTGTCTGCCAGAAATGTTCAATTGGCTGTCTAAGCTAGTCGAGCTAATTTGTCATAGCGTACACACGTTCTCGTTTCATCGGCAATTTCCACGGGATATTCTGCATAGCAAATGTATTCAAAGAGTAGTACTGCACGATCGCTGCGGTTCAATGGGACTTCGCTGAGAACCCTCGCGACTATTAGTTCTTCGTTGGTGAATATCCGATCCAGTATCGAAGGGTTACCTTTTTCTCGGAATCGGGTGGGGTTGTTGATGTGGCCATACAGCGGGTGACTGGACACAAACCCTGGTAAAGCAGCCTTAAACAGTTCTCCAGGAACTGCTTGGGATTCCACAACGTGGATGTTGAAATCGCCAGTAAGGAAAATGTGACGGTAAATTGTGTTTAGCACCCCCTTATTGCGGATGTCAGATAGGAGTCCATCTCGGGCGTAAAGGAAGGAGGGCGATAAACGACCGCCTTTAAGCACATGTCGTCGCCTTTTAAACGTACACGGCACCAAACGGAATCTTGTACTGTGCTGGCCGGATTCTCTATGAACTCACATTGGAGGTCGTTGCGGAAGTACAGAGCCACCTCTCCACCTTTGCTGGGTCGGCCTTGCCGAACAAAGGACATGCCTGACAGTGTGATCTCCATGTCACTTACCTCAGGGTCTAACCATGTCTGCATTATAACGATGAGGTCGCAGGATTTTGATCCTTGACGCAGCCGCATTTCGGAAAGTTGACTCAGTTAGCCTTGAGCTTTGGGGTACATAGAAGAAAGCTTCGCGGATGTCAAAAACTGTTGACTAGGAGCACATGAATGATTTGGATTTGTGCTGACCGATGAGAGACTGAAACCTAATCGGTTTTGGATTGAATTGCCAAATCTCGATAGGAATGCCATCTGCTTTTGGTCTCACTTGCACCTGCAGTAGGTAGTCTTTCGGCAGCCTTCTCGATAGCTACGGGTCGTAACGTACAGATTTCTGTATCACTGTTGTGGTTATACTGAGTCGCGGGTGGTGTCGTTTCCGCGAGAACAGCTACTGACTGCAGATCTCTAACTGCTGTATTCAGTCATAGTTCCAAAGAAAGTGTGTTGCATAGTAACTGCCAGCTACGGATTAAGTTCACGGTCATTTGTTGCGACTGCACCGTTAGTTTTAGTACCCTCGGGACATTGCCTCTGTAGGTTGGCGACGCGGGTAACCGTGTAAGCGACCGAAGTATGACCTCGCCTTCATTGGGAGCTTCACGGATGTAACGCCTCTCTTTCAGATCATGAGCGTGGGCTTCTTCCTTGCCAGTTGTCGGTAGCTCGGGCCCGCCTTGGATGAAAATAATTCTCTTGCTACTCTCCGTGTGGTGGTCGTTTGAATTATTTTTGCCCGCTGAAGTTCGCTCCATGGAATATCTGGAAATATGCCTATTCTACTCTTTTCAGTCCGTAGGCGGTATGTCAACAAAAGCACCGTCTTGACATCATCTGCTGATCCCAATGTTACTCGCATTATTCTGGACTCCTCATAATACTTCGAGGTTGAATGTCTAGTGATGCGTATTATATCAGTCGGACTGGCTTGAACTCCCAAATTATCACCAAGGAGGTTCCATTGCTGTAAATCATCTGGCTGTTTACTCATTAAGGAGTTTGCCTTAGACTCAGGAACGTTGGTGCATATAAGAGTCAAGGCCCCGTATTTCCGCCTGGTCTTCATTGATGTGGGAAACACGGTTATCGAAGGAGTTATTGACGTCTGTGCAGGTTGCACGTGGCCCTTGACCTGTTTCGTGGCTTTACTGAGTGAGGGCACTGAGGTTGCACCTCGACTATACCGAACAGCAACGGTTGCATAGGTGAATCCGTCTTTAGAGCGCTTCGGATTTCGTTGGTCAATCGGAAGGGTTGGCGTTGCCGATGTTGCATCAGTAGATACATTGGATAAGAAGAGGTGGGCGGTGGGGCTGGGCTTGCTTCTATCGGTCGCGATGACGACTTGGTTCGTGGTTCCAAAGGTGTCTAGTACTGCGTGGTCGTGTGAACGCCTGACCCATTTCCTTGGTTTCGAGGGAGCAACTGTGGGAGACGGATGAAGTGCAAGCTGCGCTATTGTCGCTTCTAGCGAAGCAATATTTGCATTCAAACGATGTTCAGTTTCGTCGAGTAAGCTATCGTACTTTTGTGTTAAGGATAGTACGCATTTTACTAGTGAAACTGGTGATACAACAAAGAACTGGTAACTGTAAAAGCGGTACAAGTTTATAGGTAATAGATGGATCCATGTGTTAGACATGTATGAATGCATGTAGGTAAGAACGAGTGCGATAGTGTTGCTTGAAGTTATGAATGTGACTGCATATTTGTGCTTGATGTCCATTAGGCGTGGGGAGTGAAATGAAATCTTCGTATTGAATGACCCACGTCCGTGGTTTGGGTTTGACTATCCGGATACGTAAGACGGAGGTAGCACACCTACTTTACTTTGTAGATGAAATAGTTGTGCACTAAGGAATATTCGGGATGCTGAAATCATCACCTATGTCTCTGCAGTGTGCAAGATGCTCAGAAGTGCAATGAAATACATTTCGTAAATTATTTACAGTGGTTGTATCTGTGTTTGGTGGGTTGTGGACACAGCCGATATAAAAGTGGAGTTGCTTTGTACGAGCAGAAACGAAGACCGAGTGTTTCTGACTGCACAGCTAGAGACGTGTAAGTGGACAAGCATATATGTCAATTCTGGCGCATATAAGGCATCCGCCACCACGATTAGCGGCTTGGAAGCTACAGTAGCTGTGGTACGCTGCGATCTGATAGGCAGCAGACGAGGTATTTTCAACTAACCATGTCTCAGGAGCCAATATAAGGTGCGAGCAGAAAAGTGAGCTGATGGTTCTAAGTCCTTTGATTTTGTTCAGGACTGAGTGAGTATTCAGAAGTATAACGCTGATGCTGTGCTTATTGCACGTTATGTTTACAACATTTGGACGTTTAAAAGTATGAGTACGAGACACTAGCCTACTGAAAAACACACAGGATACGTTAAGAATTTGTCGAATAATATTGAGCTCATTGACCAGGGCTTCTAAGGTGAGTTTCTCTGTAGAACTCAGTCTAACTCTTGCCGGATAAGTATGAATCCTTTTCGGCAATCTTACGGCTTTATACTACTTGCTTCCCAGAAAGATTGTACGATATCTCAGTGATATGCGGAATCAGGGACACTGAGCGCAAGGATACTGTGAACGCCTGATGTTCAGTCAAACCATGTGGGGTGTTTAGTAATATTATTGAGTGATCTTGTTTGAATTAGCCATGGAGAGACAGTTTTAGGCGGTATAGAAATGGCTGTAGTTTTTCCGTTATACGGTGATCCTCAGAAGTTACTAAAATTGGATTTTGGGTACCTAGTTTTGTGGAACCCTCTATAAATTGATGGAATTAAGTGGTATCGCATAGTGGCCCAAAGTAATGACCTGACTGTTAGCCGCACGTTGATTTGTTAAGGTTCTACATCGTTGCGCGAATTCATCTGGGTGAAAGATAGTCTAGTAGACAGGTTTAGATCGACCTCTTGTATATTGGTACTAAGCGACTGTGCTACATGATCCTTTTCAGACTGGCGTTGCGCTTGTTTTTGAGAACCGATGCGCTTCGTTTTAGCAATCGGAAGCTGGACGGCATTTGCTGCAGCTCTTATCATTACTGCAATGGGTTCCACTGTACTACTAGACGGGGTGATATTCACACTTGTATTTAGGCATTTAATTTGGTTGCCAAGACAACATTTTTTGTGCTTTGAAGAATTTGAAAGTATCCTTTTAGCATGTTTAGGCGTTTCAGCGCTGAGGGTAGCGGTTTCGGTTAATGCTTCACTCAGTGGTGGCATCGGGTTCCGGATTTGCTTGGCACTGCGGCCTCCTTAGGACAGCCTCAGGATGTCTGCGCCTACAGAGAGACCATGGGTGGCTTGCGCTGCACCACCCATAGCTCCATCCACGCACCCCATATCCAATGTGAACCTGAAGGAATAAGACCGGGAGACATGTGGATGGGAGCGAATTTTCATCAACGCAGCCGTCCCACACTGCTTCATCATGTACAGCAGTAACATTCCTGTCTATCTATGTGGAAAATCATGCAATGGCTGGGCCGTAGCCCGCGCCACACTGGATGGAACCTTTTTTTGAGCCTAGCACGGCCCCGAAGACCGTGTACACCGTCTCCCCCAACCAAGATTCACAGTCACTTGGACCCAGTAATCGAAGTGAAGGGTGTTAGAGTGGTAGGCACTTGTCAATATGCATGTAAAGCGAAGTCACACGCAGTCACCGACATGGAATTTCAGAGAAAGCAAAATGGACACAGAATACGCAGCAAAAGAACAGAACTTAACAATACAACTAAACTGCAATAACTTCCATCCAGATTAGAAATGATCTGGTTTAAGTGTAAGTCGGTTTAGCCCAACTGGGGTGCAGAACCATCAAGTATGCAACATCAACCTCAGCATGAGACTCAGCTATTTAGGCATTTAGTTAAGTTGTTAGTACAAGATTTCTTCTGATTGAAGGTATCTTTGTAGCATGGTTGGATGTTTCAGCGCAAAGAGTAGCGGTTTCGGTTAATGCTTCAGTCGTACTAGTTTCTGAGCTATTGCAGAGAGGAGCTACTCCATTTACGTTGACTTCGCTATGATTTATATGTTTTGTTTGGAGACTGATTGCACAACGAACGCTGGTATGTAACTCACGTAGAGTATGGATAGTCATATTATTGACTATGCCGGAACCAAAATTTCGAAGGCCCTGTGAAGCTAGCAGATGATGACGTCGCCAAAGGTTTCTTTGCGGGGATGTTTTATCGGTCCCTATTCTTTGTGTCTTGAAGGCGATGCTTACTGTTATATGCACACCTTTTTGTTGAACTCTTTCGCTACCAATGAATCTCTGAATGGAAAAGCAATGCGCAGTATTTTCGTGGATCATTCTTCCGGAGACTTAGAACCAACTGCCGTCCATAACACCTGCCTTAAGCAGAAGTTGTTTGGAACTATTCCACAGAGAATTTATTTGATAAGTTGAAAGCTATTGCATTTTTCCAGCACCGCACTCATCTAGACATTTCTGTCGCATTAGTTCCAGTGAAGACGCTGGCTGATTTCAGGTGATACATATTTGCGTTTCCTTTGCTTCCAGCAGGACAATCAGAAGTTCAAGTGTTTGGAGGGTTGTGTACAGGGAGTTAAAAGAAGCTAGTCTTATTTAGAGTCCATCCAGCTCATCTTGATTAGACGTGAATTTGACAAGTGTGTCAACAGATAAATCAGTGTATTCAATTTATTTCTCAGCCCAGGAGGATTAGTGGATTTCTGAAAAATTGGAGCTTTAGCAGATGCTGCATTTTCCTGTTGAACCATAGTAGACCGGGTATATCTGCCGGACATTATAAACAACGGTTATAGACGTTTGACGGATGGGGAGTGATGCTATATAGGGAAGAATGCTATAGGACATCTCTATGGAAAGTAATCTGGACTAGAGAAAATAGTTCAAATATAGAGTACTGAAGTTAAATAAAATCGACCGTTTTCTAATTTTTACCTTCTATAGCGTTCAGCTTCCGCGCCGTTATTCGCATGAGGCATTATCACTGGTCACATTTTCGAATTCTCGCAATCAGGGCCTACCAAATTCAGAGCCGATGATTATCTCACTACTGCGTCCTGATTAGTCTTCTAGATGTGTCCCTATATACGTTTCGGTAAGTGCGCGTTCAGTTCCAGGAGCAAGCAGTCGGGAACCATACACGTTGAGACACGAACGCGAGGTCGAGTGGAATTCACAAATCCTGTGGTGAGAAAACCTGCATGTTTGGGTTCAGATATGATTGAGAATGCGGCTTGACAACGCGGCGAAGCTGTTGGGATGGCTGCTTTGGCGCAGGCATAAGCACGCTGATGAATCCGAGTTACACGAATCCAAGTACAGCAGTATACGTGGAGATGGTGATCGGACATCCACTAAAACTTCAGGGTAAAGGAACTAAAGGACTAGCACAAGAATGTTTGGAATAAACAATGTATGGTTTTCAACGTTCCGGCCAGGTTGGCTCTGGATATAATAAAAGTAACGATACTGCGAGCTTGTAACCTGTCGGATGTCGAATGCAAATGTCAACATTTGAAGAGGAAAACAGCGTGACTTTATTGCCAGATCATTTTCTGTTCCTTGTGCTAGGAAGCCGCGCAGCGATTCTTCCATTTTGTACGTAGCCTAGATCCGTATACCCATGTTGGTGAAATTTTGGTTAAACCTGGTAGGACACGAATACAAAGGCCCGCAAGTGGCACTGTACCGCGAACATTTGAGAAGGCGATAAGGCTCATCGAGAAATCTCGATCATACGTCCAAAAGATGCGTGTATCTAACGTGGATACACATCGACGTAGACCTCGACAATCCATCTGCAATATCAACAGGCATAAATTCCATTCTTTCTTGCTCTACTGAAAGACCTTCCAAGCAACGAACGGATACAACGGGATTTTCTGTACCTAACTGTGGTGCTTTCTTTAGGTTGAATTCCTCATGCATAGGAATTAAAAGAAGTCAAGATGCTTGGAACAGTGAAACAATGGTAGCTCGTTGACTGTATGACATTCAGGTCTCAAGGACTCAGACACGTCCAGGGATAGACAACCTGATGTAATCCACAGCTTACTGACGCACACGGACGACTTGAACCATCAAGGGATCAGTGTCATAAGGATGCGTATGGCTACGAAATACTCGGTGGCACCCAAAGTTCTCTATCGACCAGCTTCTTATAACCCACATGGAAAGCGACTTCTTTTGAGTCATACCAGTAGCAACCGTCTCATGATTACGAATAGTTATCATCCCACACTCCACAATAATCACTGAAAGCGTACAAATGACGGAAGAATAGGGGCATGTTCATTCAACTTCTCACACGGCCGCTTACACAAATCTTTTCCGCGGTGAAGGAAATGGACTCGAACCGCATGCGGTGGAGGCCAGCAAGTTGATCCCACTCCTCCTCTAACTTGTCCAATATCAAGGCAACATCAACCTAAGCATCATGAATCGGTTCCCTTCGTGCTCCCAGCTGTCTCAATGTTCACAGTTGACAAACTGTCCCTACACTCTAACTGTCAAATAGCTAACCCGGAATCACCAATTTCGCACTTACCTACCATTTGCACTATGCGCGAGCTCAAACACTCAGATAATCATGCCGTTTAGAGTGTCGTCGGAATCACTTTTCCTTTCTGGTTTGTCAACCCTAGAACACACTCCCAGATTCAGTTGTATCCTCTCCTATCTTGGTGGTTTCCAAAAAACGATTAGATGTTGCTGTTAGCTCCTAACATTTTGTTACCTAAACTCCTCTATTGTGGATTACGCCAAGCATGCTTTTCAACAGGATTTTTGTATCAAATGGACCCAAGTGAGCGACCATATTATACTCTCCTCACACCTTCCATCAACGATCGCTGCACCCCAGTGTCTTTCTGAACGTTTACGCTCGATTTTATTTTAAATTTTACACTGATGTAATTAATCGAAGTATTCATCTAGTCAGACGTTCGGTAGATGACTCAGATATATTTTGAGTTTATCATATTCACCCCAACCATCCCATGGGACGTGTCAAGCACTTACTTTTACCCCGTGATAAATCATAGTTCATTGTTCGAGAGATGACGGCACTACCCCAATACATAGTATATTTTTAGTGATGCTGTTTGATGACAGATGCCTAATCAACAAACTTCATTTTTTAAGCACATTTGCATAGTTCAATGATCCATCAGCGATTCTAGTCACTTAAACATGGTGTTCCTCTGATACACTTTACTCTGAGGATGCTAAACTACTACCTGTTTGGAAAAGATGGCTGCACCTGAATTGGTGGAGGGTATATCATTTATGTATACAAAACATTTACAGGTGAACGTATAGATCGCACGCAATTGGAAAATTTCCCTGAATCCATTTGGCTGTCAGTTGGCGTTGCCTCCTCTTACATACTGCTCGCCTGTTTCTACAGCCTACAGAATGCGTCTAACTAGAGTATCGCCAAGAGTACTTCTGCAACGCATAAAATAAGCAGGGAATACTTTCAGCAGTTAATCCGTTTTTCTGACTAGGATGTGTTCTTTATCGTTACCAGTGTATTCACTGCGGTGGATCAGTTTTATACGCAAATCCATCGGGCTAAAACCATCCTTGCTCCTCAATGTAATCGTACTACCCATGTCTCGTAAAGATGCAGCCTTACACTCAATCAGACAGAAAACCAGAAAAGTATCAGAAACATTCAGTAAGACACACGCATTTCCACTTATCTTACAAATGCAAGAATTTATCACCAGATTCAAAGATGTGAATTCAACGCGGCGAAACAATGAAGAACTGTAGCCTTACAAACAAGCTGTAAGGCTAGGGAACTTGTTAAAATATTGCGTCATAAAACTAGTGGTCGTTCTCCTTTGATTACTGAGTCTGTTGACTGTGAAGGCCACTTGTGACAGCTGCAATGTGTGAAGCATTCAGTGACTTTTTTGCTACTTTAATGAGTCTCGAAAAGGACTTTGTGTCTGTGCAGTAAAATACATAAATGAATAAATGGTATATTTCTCGGCGTTGCGCGGCGCAGTCCAACCAAGTGGCATGGAGAAGACCGTTTGATCAAAAATAAACCTCGTAAGCAGAGCCGTCAACTCGCTTAACGGTATTCACCAGGTTTTCAAGTAAATCTGGCTATCCTCCTCCAGGTTGGAATCTGATTGGATCACACCAACTACCATTAAAAATAGGAGAGCCTGATGCACGACTGCTCCTGTTCGCTCAAACGATGGAATCGCGCCACTTTCCACATTAATGGAAAAGGTAATTTATCATGCCTTGACACAAAGTGTTCCCAAACAAACGATTGAGAACAACCGGCTAACCCAGGGTACTCTAATAATCGCATGGTTATATTAAAAACTGGTCCGCAAAGGAGTGCTGAACTTCGTTCATAATTACGACCTAATCAATGATTCGCTGCATGGTTTCGTTGACAATCGATCTTGCACCATCTGTCAATTGCATTACCTGCATTACGTTTCTGAATCTATCCATTCTGGCCATGCATTAGTAATGCTATTTCTGAACATACACCAGGCATTCGACCGAGTATATCACAAGCGGTTGTTACAAACGTCGGGGCCTTTGGAAGCCTGGTAGCGTTAAGTTTGTAAGACTGCTCACTAGCAGCATTCTTGAGAATATGCGATAGTGTGAGTGCGAGAGAATTGCTGTGTATCACATGCAGTGTTAGTTTACTATACCCATTTGCTAAGCATTGCTCCATGAAGTATCGATAACCTTAGCAATTGCTTCAACTCGAAGCACTTTGGATTCGATGAGACAAGTATACTTTGTTGTTGTCAGCAAAAAATTAGTGAACAAGCTTTGTTTTCAGTGGTTCGTCATCAGGCTACTATACCACAAAAGAAAAACATAGAAATGTACACAACGGATAAGGGTACACGTTCGGAAGCACAGATAGACTAAGTGCCCAAGCCAGATGGTTAACCTCACAGCGATCATGGGTGTGTGTGTGTGCGTGTGTGTATGTGTGTGTGTGTGTGGTATTAATCACACAATGTGTCCGCGTTACAGGGGGCCAGGGTAGGGTGAGTGCTCGGATGGATTTCTTAGTTGCGCGTAGATCAGGGTCATGAAGCCGCATGGCAATCGCTTCGGTCGCTGCCAGTAGGTGACATCTCAATGCTCGTATATGGCATCTGGGTACGCGGTAGATGGGATGGAACGCCTCATGTGCAACGACCAGGTGGTGTGAATCGGTCAACTGTGCAGACAAGGCGCTTGGAGCTGTCCTGGCCAATCCGCTATACAATCAAGCGGAGCATTTCTCCAGGGCTCCCTCAGACAGTCTCCTGTTGGTTCTTCCGATATATTTTGATACATACGAACAAGAGAAAGAGAAACACAAAAAGAAATCTTCGACCGCGGAATCCTGTCCTTAAGTTGCTTGTTTATAATTAGCACTGAACTGAAGCTTAACCTTAAGCTGCCTGTGGTAGGTTTGAGAAATTGCATCAGAAAACCTTGTAGATGTTAGTTTCGCTATCCCACCCCCCTTGAACGGTAGCGATATATAGACCGGCATCTTTTCTACTGAAACCAATTTACTCTTTGCTTCCAGAAACTCCATAACTATCCGAACGAAATTCTTCGGAGAGCCATTTCTCTCAACTAGGATCCGTACGACGTTTAGCTCGTCTGCAAGTGCGTGCGATCGCTCGTTAGCCGTTGGGCAAATTTCCGTTTCTGACTAAGTAGTAAAAAGTTTGCAACATGTGTGTATTACCCGTTCCACGTTGCCTATCTATGGACACCATTTGACCGAACCGTCCGATATTCCGCTCATCTGAACGTCTAAGAACGACATGGAGTTGTTACATTCCTATTCCAGGGGGAATTGTGTCAACAAGAACCGAGTTAAACTGCGCCAGTAGCTCTGTCAGACACAGATGATTAGTTGTGTTGCAAAATATATCGTCTACATAACGCCTGTAGCAGACGAAGTTACAAATAACTCCAGTTCCAATTTACTCACAAACACATCTGCTAATAGCCGTCCTAGCTGTGAGCCCGTAGCAACTCTATTCCTCTGGCTATAAATAGACCCATTGAACTGAAAAAGTACCTCCTCGGGCACATCGGAAGTAGCTGTCTCAGTCAGTTGTTCTGGAGGCTGACATAGAGATGATGTGATCGAATAATATCACATAGGTAGTCGACCGTCTCTTCTAACAGGACATTCATGAAGAGTGACACAACATCTAGCGAAAACATCCTCCTTCCTGTTAGGCCCATGTTGTTTATGGAGTCTATAAGGCTGACGGTGTCCAGAAGGCTCTGTTGTGGTAGTACATTCCGGACCGGTTCTAAGATCTTAACAACCATTTCGTCACCGAGAGGTACTGAGAATCACACATGTCCAGTATGAATCGCAGTGGAAGCTCGTTGTATGCACGTATGGCAAGCCATAAATTCGTGGAATCACTGTACTCGCAGAGCACATATATTCGAATACAGCTGAGTCGATTGCATTCTCCTGTTTCAGAGAGGGTAACAGCTTCGTAACTGTCTTTTCGATTGTAACCATTTCGTCTTGCTCCTTCTACATCCTCCGAAATTTCGAGTGTTCACTGAGGCTTACATTGATCTTATCGACATATTCAGCTTTCTTCATGAGCAATTTCCCTGCTCCTTTAATTGGTCTAAGACCAGCACATTCTCATCCCATCTAAGCGCGTTGAGTGCTGCAAGCGAAGAAATGCGCCTGGAAGGTTCAAGTGACGCGTTTCCAACGGGATCGAAGGAATGCAGAGTCCGGAAGTGGATGATGGTAATATGTACGATGGAAGAAATGACCATTTACAATAACTACCGCAACGGTGATGCTTCTGAACTCAGAACAGATACAGGACAATCGTTTCGGTCCGAGTCAGCAAGTCTAGCATCAGCGCGTCCATTGTATGAAGTCACGGCATTAAGGTGCACAGTGTGTTTATAGGACAGGTAAGTCAGTGGGATTGGTGGATCACGCAGGTGGGGATGAGAGTTGGATAAGCCTCAAGGTGGTATGAATTCGGCCGGTTTTGTGCGTTCACTAATTGAGTCACAGATGCACATATTCAAAGGAAGGAATGGTCAGGCAGGCATATTGATTGAAGGTTGTATCCATCTATTTATGAGGCTGGTAATAATCTTGTGGTATTGGACCGCAGAATTAATAAAGCATTAGGCGTACGAACTAGTCTACCGTTCGAGTCCAGATTCATAAGAACCAATGGTCTACTGTTGACCATCCGTTCTCCTTCGACAAATAGGGTGCACAGTGCCTCGTCGTCTAGTGTCTGTTGCATGGCGATCGATACTAGAATGCATCTAACCGACCAGACAAGGCACCCCACTTTATGATTGGCCAATGGAGTTGAATTTTTCACACTTCTATGATTTTCGCACTGATCACCCTACGGGATTTGTCAAGCTTTAGCTTTTATACCCGCATAAATCCATTGTTCCATTGTACTTCCACTGTATTCCCAGACTCAGAATCTTGTCATTGATCTTTCCCTGGGACCAACACTTCATAATGGAACGTAACTCAGAGATGGCACCGACCAAGTTGCTTTCCTTGTCACTGAATACTTCGGCTGGCGCACCTCTTCATGATACAAATCGCGTCAAGGCCATGACGAGAGAGTCGGTACTCAAGGTATGGGGTAGTTGGAGATGTAACCCTTGTGTTTGTAAGCATGTAAACAGACATCCATATCACATCTCTAGATTTCTGTAGTATTTGACGACGAAAGCCCGAAGTATTTCACACCGATGCCAACCTCGTCCAACTCTAGTCAGCGACAATGTTGACATCACCTGTTGATCAACAATGGCAAATTGTCTTTTACAAGTCCAACAGTTTCCAATCCCCCGCTTCACAGTTGAAATCCCGTGAATGACCCAGTCCTTGCGACGCATGCTCGGCAATACTTGAGAAGTACCCGAATGCTCTTCAAGTAGATGATAAAATCTAACCAACAACTCTGTTAGCGCAAGCTTAGGAGGGTTAAGTTATTGGAAATTTAAATGATGCTTTGTATTTTTAGTAGGCAAGACTAAGTGAGTCCTCAAGCTATAGTGGGCATAGCCCTACAGGGGGATTTTTCCTTATTCGCCCTTTAGGAGACGCTGCTTGTATCTATTCTTTCTTAAGCCGTATCAACTCGGCACCGAAAACTTACCTTTGAGCAATTCGAATAAGGTCAACTTCGGCCCTTTCAAGCTCGGACAATGTAATCAACCCGGTATGTTGCGAGCCCAAATCAGTTGCTCGTTTACGATTCTTTAGGTATGTCATGATGCGGGAAAGCCACCCAACGGACTTTTAAAACTTGATCCAACTATGATACCATCGAATCAGAGTATGCAAACGTGTCTCGTGCGACCACACGCTCACTTGAGCCGCTGACCGCTTGAATTCTATAACTTCCAGCTCGGAACTCACGCAAAAATCTGGTCATTCGTCTTGGTCATTTAGCAGATAGTCTAGTCCTCGGAACCAACTCTTCAGACATACCATCGAAGTGGTACCTCTGGACAAGGGATCCGCTAGATTTTGACACGACTTAACGTGCTTCCATTGGCTAGGGGTCGATAAGTCATGTATAGCAGACAATTGATTGGCAACAAACGTGCTGAATCTGGTGGGTGCATCATTAATGTAGTAGAGTACTGTAGTGGAGTTTGTCCAGAACCAAGTTTTCTCGAATTGTAATTGCGCCTTTACAGTTACATCCTTAAACACCCTGGCGCCAACTGCGGTCGGGATTAATTCCAACCTACGGATAGACACAGGCTTTAATGGAGCCGCTCTGGATTTGGCTTAAAATAAGACACAACGTGTGACATCCGTGCAGCGAAATCTGGCGTAAACGACCGTCCCGTATCCGCTCTCGTAAGCGTCACAACTAATGTGCAGCTGTGGCGCATCTACAGGCTCGTTGGATCTTCGAATTTATCTAGGAATGTTCAACACACCAATGGCTTTCCGTTATCTTAACAAGGTATTCCACGCTTCTTCCTTCGTTGCTTGTGATCGGATCGTACCAGTGAACTTTGTTCCGACATAACACTTGCAATGTTAGCTTAGCCGGCATAACGATGGGGGCTATCATTCCTAGGGGATCATGTATGGAGGATACAACGGACATCATACTCTCAGATTTTTCGACCTTTCGCCAGCAGAAAATCTGAAGAGAAATACATCCTCCTTGCAATCCCACGCCAGACACACAGTCCGTCGGACTGACCCAGATAAATCTTCTATTTATTTGGCTCAGTCAGCGACCTCAGTGGGCGGGACCGCTTCGTACACCACCGGCTTATTGCAGGCCCATTTCCATAGACGGAACACCCTATACTCCGTATTCCGCCAATTTGTGCCAAGAACTGTGTTGCCCTTTCTATAGTCGGCAATGAGATCAGCAGGTTGTCGACGTAGAAACAGTTGCCGATCGCCTCCGACACAGTATTGTCGTATCGAGATCCCAATCATCCGGCGTTCGGCATAGCATCAAATTTGCAAACAATGTGGACGACGTTGCCCTTAAATGGTGAGTCGTCATCTGATATTCTACCACCTCAGAGCCTCTCTTATCTTCCTTCCACCAAAGGAAGTGCAGCGCGCCCCTGTCACTCTCTAGCACTATTACTTGCACGCACATACCTTCTATATCCGCTGAGATTGTCAACTTCCTGTTGCGGAAACGCATTAAAATACCGATAAGGTTTGCCGTGGTATCTGGAACTAAAGTAGCTCGTCATTTAGGACACCTCCCTATGCTTGGTGGTAAAGTCCAAAACGATTCTGAGTTTTCCCGGCTTTCTCGCGTTTATAACTGGATGATGTGGTAGATACCATTTCGGAGTAGCACCAGGTCGCAATTGCTCAAATGGCACAAGAAGCGAATATATTTTTCAACATTCGCCACTACACTTTCAATATATTTCTCTCTGCTTGTTGGATTACCCCATAATCGGTGGTTCAAACACGACGATCGATGCCAAGCTGACTGGTTGTTGTTAGGAACTTTCGCTCGCCGATTTCTCCACTGAAGGGCTAACTCAAAGTGTCCATCTACCAACTGCACTGAATTCTCAGCATTCTTGTCGTCTACGGTGAATGCGCGACAGTACGAATTCACCCTTTCAAAGTCGCTTTCATGCAGAAGTTTGAATTACGCTTCCAGCGGTATGTCATTTGCTTGCACGCAATTTACTGATACTCTAGGTCGTTGGCTCCTACCTACAGGTCCCAGTAATGTCCATCCTATCAAAAGGTCTTTGCGGCAAATGGGAGTCTTCGATTGATCCGACGTTATTCAAGCTGCCGGCTATATCGGGCTTCCAAAAGAATTCGAACGCTAGTATCTTTATCATAAAATTGAAATCAGCTAAATGGGACCAAGGACTCGCAACTTGGCTTATGGGGCCCGTTACAGTATCCAGTGGTAGATGCCCTAGTTTATATGCGTTTTCTACCTTAGCTGAATCGGAGCTATGCAACGCCGACAGCCGGAAATCCGCAAGACCTACGTCTAGGGATGCAAAACTGCTCACTGGCTGAACATTAAGCGACACATTATACACCATTATCCGAGCCTCCTGCAGGAGGTCTTCCTGGATAAGACTTACATCGCAACCACTGTCCCATATGGCATAGGTCTCAACCGATTGCAAGGGACCTGTGAATTCTGATACTGTGCAGCCCTGATTCAATAATGTAACGTTGCTACTATCAATTTAAAAGTAGTATATGGTTTCTTCTCATTTGTAACCGCGATGATTGGACTGCTCACCATTACTGATCACATTCAGGTTCTGACTTAACAGCCGAACTGCCTGTTTTGCATTTTCCTCTCCGTTGTTATCATATAACTTTTTAGTTACTGACAGCGAGGTGCATAGCTCAGAGAGCCGGACACTGTTTTGATGCACCACTTATAACGTCGAGTGAGAGTAGACTGCCCGGACTGAACATTGAGTTTCGAACGGTCGTGGACCCACTGATCAGCACTTGTATTTCGAGTGATGTATGTCACTTCAAATGGAACAAGCAGGGTAAAGTCCTTAAACTTAAAGAAAGCAATTGAGTACCCTAAGCGATAAAATTCGCTTGGAAGTTTCGAGCGACGCGTTTCCAACGGGATCGAAAGGATGCACAGTCCGGAACTGGATAACGGTACTAGTTACAAATGTATAAATGACCATATACAATTAATATCTCAACGATAATGCTTCTGAACTCAGAACAGATACAGGACAATCGTTTCAGTCCGAGTCAACAGGTCTAGCATCAGAGCGTCCGCTGTACGAAGTCACGCCACTAAGGTTCACAGTGTGTTTATAGGACAGGTAAGGCAGTGGGATTGGTGGATCACGCAGGTGGGGATGAGAGTTGGATAGGCCTCAAGGTGGTATGAATTCGGCCGGTTTTGTGCGTTCACTAACTGAGTCACAGATGCGCATATTCAAAGGAGTGAACGGTCAGACAGGCATATTCCTTGGAGGCGCAAGACCAGCAGACAGACATTATCGTTGGGTACTTTGATCGATTCATCACCATGTCATTACCCATGATCTTTTAGCTGGCTGATTTACGGCAACTCTCACCTCATGGTCCTTGTAAACGGTTTGATTAT
Source organism: Dicrocoelium dendriticum (assembly GCA_944474145.2). Lineage (NCBI taxonomy): Eukaryota > Metazoa > Platyhelminthes > Trematoda > Plagiorchiida > Dicrocoeliidae > Dicrocoelium > Dicrocoelium dendriticum. The sequence goes on from CALYDF020000257.1 coordinate 23,976, forward strand.
GCTATATGTCAAGTCTGTTACCCCAGATTAACTACGGATACACATCGCGCTTTTACCTGCTACCTTCTTGAATCTACATTTGGCGTCGTAAGCCCAAACATTAACCTATCTGTTCAGCCCCATCACTATCATGGACTGATTGCGATGTCAGACAACCATCAAATGCCTGGCTCCGTTTGAAAACGTCCTACTAAAACTACTTGGATTTTATCAGTGATTTCCATGCTGCTCTTAGTGAGGAAAACAGATCTTCTTTCGTGTTAGCTTGATGTTCTTTTCAAAACAGCGCTGCAAAATCGGTCAAGGTTCTGGTCGTGCCCCTCTCAAGTTGCGCCAAAAACCAAAACGTCGTCTGCTACAAAGAACGTTTTTGATAAATCGTCTAAAGCCTGCACCAGTCGTTTCTGGAATATCTTGCTATTTACCTCAGTTCAAACAGTAAACGAGGCCAGTGGGAACATTAGAAAGGGGTCCCAAACGTGGTCAGGTAGCTTGACCCTTCATCAAGTAATACATGCCAAAACGCCAAAGCAAGGCCGACTTTATTGAATATTCTAGCTCTGGATAGCACCGGAAGTACGTCGTCCAGAGTTGATAGCACATAATACTCCCTCCTGAGTGCGGTGTTAAGTGGTTTTGGGTCAATGCACACGCGTAGTACTCCAGAATTCTTAGCAACGATCGCCACGATCGCGAAAACACACTTGTGTTCTACACGATTTTCCAAGTTGCTTATCGAAAATTCTTGTAACCGTTCTTTGATGCTCTCGACTACTGGGCTGGCCTTAGCGGATCTGCAACAGAGAGCCAAATGGTTCTTCTTGAAACATTCTGTGCACCTTCGACCCCAAACCGGGCAGCTCTCCTTTCCTCTTGGATGTACACGACCGCAAAACTGACAACTCGGACTCTGTCCTTCGGGTGTCGGGGGCGGACTATTTCTGATTCGGGATACCGCGAACAGATCCGTGTTTGTTTCCGCTCTTACATGCTCGAACTGCTGCGGCGTCCTTGCTTCACTCAAGCAGACATCCACACATTGT
>CALYDF020000258.1:0-24536 GCA_944474145.2 Dicrocoelium dendriticum
ACACACAGACTGTGAGTCTTGGCCCTACGTTGCGACGCTGGTGGCTTGCTAAAGCCGCTTGGCTGTGGCACTTGTCACCGCATGTGCTGCAGCACAATGCGCTCGACGTCGATGGGCTATCCACCATTGATGTCTGTCGTTTTCTGAACCCACCTTTCTTTTCCGCATGCAGTAGTGATTTCTCTTGCACCCGGGTAACTGCCCTCTCCGTTTGCTTTCGCCATCGGAGTCGATCCACCCTCATCGGCTCTAAACACCTGGAATCAACATTAGTTCATGATAAAATCTTGATCACATTCTGGTAACGTACCTTGCATTATCCCCCGTGCAGCCTCCCAGCGGCTGTTTCGTTATTCGGATAGAATCAATGTGGCGAATATCCCCGAGCCACCCCAAGTGCCTCAGATGTATGCAGTCCACTGCACACATTCCACTGCTCGGAGCACCTCCGTGTCTGCAACTCGGTCAAGCCAGCCGTTACACATAATACGATGCAGACACTATTGATGGAAGCGCTCCATATGGTGGGCATTCTTCCCATAAAGCATCCATATTTCGCTGCCGTATGGAAGAGCAGAACAATAACATACCGATCACATAAAAGGTCCAACGATTTTTCAATAAGAATACATACCGTGAAAGCGTGGCGTATCGATTCTTTTGAATTAGATAATCGCAGTTTGCAGCAATATGTGTTAGAAAAGTTACCACAAGGATGACTGGCTTGTGGTGGACAGTATGTGTGGGAACCCACGTGCGTGTGCTGTGGTCCCACGATTTGTCAATCAGTTTTGCGAGCCAATGGGCTTCGCGCTTTGTGGAATACATGAATCTCAGTATCCGGGAGGATTAGATATAGCATAGAAATGCAGTGTCTCAGTTTTATACTAATGAAATATTGCCTCATCAGTGAATATGTTGGAATGGACGCTCAAGACTGTGACGGGAGAATAGGCTGTGCAGCAGCGCGTAGTCATTAAGCGGCATAACTTTTCAAGACTCCTTTCTCAAAACGTTGCATTTCATATTTGCGAACTCTAATTGCTAAGGTGGGTTGTTAGCAGCTAACTTCCAGTCTACAAGAACGTTGCCAATCACCCTTTTGTCATTAGATAGGATAACACTAAGCACCTATTGAACACTCCTTGCTCAGGTCACTTAGGCCTGTCCAAACGCCACCACAATTTTACCGCAGTAGCCCGGTAATGCTGCACTGCTGTCTTGATTTCTCACGTCTGCATCTGTTCCAGCCAGCCCGGTCGATCGGTGAACTTGCCATAGCGCGCCGTAGTTGACTCAAACTCAACCATCCGCGCTCATCCAGCGTTTTCACAATGGACGAGACTGGCAAGTGCACCTGGGTACAGGTGCACTTGCCTACGGCCAACACTCCGGTCGTTCACATCCATGTGATTAGGTGAGAGACATTTGGAAATAGATCAACCTCCACTATGGGACAGTTGGTAATTTAGTGCGCTCTCCTCTCACCCGAAGGCGTGACCTTTGGTCCCCGAGTAACAGAATAAAAACGGACAAGACTTCTGGGACTAACTCTTGTATCTAGACGTTTGGTATTCAGTCGTCTCGTCTGCAAAGCTTCGCGTCCTAAAGGTTTTTAATGCACACGCTTTTCGGCTAATGCATTCCATGAATGCTCGTCCATGCACAATAATCTGCGTAGGCCGTTCTGTGAAGCTGCTGGCTGATTGTCTGCTAGCTGTTTTGTATGGATTTTGGAGAAGCTAGTGTGGTTTCCCTGGCAGTTGTTGCTATCGGCATTTATAGTGCCCCGTAATGGCGTTCGATAACACATTTACGCGGTTTAGCAGTCTAACGGCTGCTTCTTCTTTGGGTAGCAACTGCCGTAGCCTTAAGGATCATAGGTTTACCTTGTAATCCGAGGGCGTGGATTCTAGCCTGCCTAGGGACTAAGCGACCCTCACAGTATCCACAGTCCACGCTCGACCGTTGTTGGTTGCGTGGCAACGAGGCGTCGGTAGTGGGTACCGGTGTACTGCTTATGCCGTGGTTAGCAACTTCTCTAGGCATCTTCCACTACTCACTTCTCGTTGGCATCGTTGCATCAATATCCCCTTCGGATTCGGCTCGCTTTGTCGGTCTTCGATGTGGTTTCTCCCCTCGCGTTCTTTATTCACTATCCTCGTTGGAGTACCGGCAGTCATCCTTCTTTCTATGTCAAGTACGTAATATATCCTTCCGGGTGGTGCTCATTGACAGCTCGCCAGCTGCACCATAAGCCCTATCTTCCTCCATTTCTTATGCTTGTCTCCTACCCTTCGTCAGTCGATGCAAAATGACGACATCTTGACCATTGGTTGATGACACCTCCACGCTCTGCATGTTTTTTCGTCTTGGTATTAACCGAATATCACTTCAAATTCTTACTTGTTCGCAGTTTTTACAATGGGTGTTTCACAAGACACGTGAACCTCAAATCAGTTAGGTACTCTCTCTACATTAGATTCATCGCGACTTGCACGCCACGTTCTTCTTTCTTATCATTACACAGTATGGTACGCGAGCCCGGTCACCCGCGAATTTTATTACTTCTTTCTTCTTATTACTATTTACAACTGATGAATAACTGAGACGTTGTGATTACTCGGACTAATGTGACAGACATAAGAAGTAGTGGGTTGCCACTTTATAGGCTACCACGGGGTTTCTCAGTCTACTCATCTTATTAACAGCCTTCCTTAGCGTGTTGACTAACTTCAACAAATTCAATACTGTCTTGTTTGTTTTCTCCTGTGTTGACATCAAGTGACAATCTGCTAGGCGAGTTTATCCAGACTCATTTTTATGTTTTTTTTACTTTTACTTATTTCTCTATGCTCGACCTAATAATGGTCTCGACTTTCCGTACAGGACACTTGTCCGTCATTGATAAATCGTCATTGGGGGCCTTTATACTGCCGATTCTCATCCGGCATTTATACGTGACACATGATCATTGTTTCCTTCATTTTCTCGATTCTTCTTTCGATATCAGAACGATGCAGCTCAACAAAATCTGTCTCACGGTTATCGCTTGTAATTGATCGATTGAAATTTCCCTTCTGGAATCCGTCGATAACTACTAGAGACCTTATCTGCGGAGCATATCGCTGGTTGAATCTGTTAGTTACCTATGCAGTTATCCTTAACAACTGAGCGTACTTTGTACAAATGAGTCTATGTGGTCTGCAACGACCCATAGTAACGCCACAGAATGGCAGTTTACTCGGAATTGATTCCCGTGCACTAAATCCTTCCTCATGATGTCACAGATTTGCTACCTATCTGTTCATTATCATCGTTTTATGTCATACCCTTTGGTTCATTAGTCGACCCTTGACCCGTGGTTCCGCTTTCAAAACACTTCATTTGTTGTACATCGTCGCGTATCTACTTCCTTTTCTCCACACAGGTCCTCATCCGTCAGATTTACTGTCGCGTGATCACCTCGTGGTTCAAATGTTGAGTAACTTTGTGAATTCTCACTTAAGCCTGCTAACACTGACTGTGTCTGATATGACGAAAGACGTAAGTCACCTCATATGATGCGGCATTTTGTCCCCTATATTCTGCTTTGGGGTTGGCCCGTTTGTGGTTGTACCGCGATATCATACTTGGTTCCTGATTTATACGTGTTATGATCTATCCCTTTGCCTGCGATTCCGGTTGAACTGGTTTTCTGCTAGCTCCGAATCCCAGCCGGAAATCAGAAGGCAACGCTTGGAGGCCAGTGCGTGTTGCAGAACCAGCTACCGAAACGGAAACAAGTAGTGTGAGATCGACGGACAAGGAAGGTTCACAGATCAGAGCAGCTAAATCAGCTGATCCGTGTGGTAGATCCGTTCCGGTAGCCAATGGGAAGGTTGGTGCGTATGTTGTATGAACGCGAACATTCCTGATACGACTTGATGTTTCGGTTGCACACCATTGGCTGAATTTGTTTTCTCATTTAATTAATGAGTTTTCCTGAGAGCTTTTACTCTCCCTGACATCTGCCCTCTAGTGATCGCGGCTGCTGTGTAGGATTATAACCTTGGGTTGACTTGCAGTTCTAAAAAGTGTGTTGTCCGTCCATCGCCTGGGTCGAAGTGTCTTTGGAGTTAGTTCTGGACTATCGGATGCGTCATACGATTGATTGACTCTCCTTGTCTGGTTTCGGTAAGTTAATATCCCACAAGGAGGTCGAAAGGCAGCCTGGCTGGCTTTCTCGTTTCTAGCCGGCACAGCGTTTGGCGTAACTGATTTACATGGCGGACCCTGTTTGCGATCCAATGAGCACGTCGTAAATGACGCCTCCATGTTTGTGTTTAATCTTACCTGTAGTCTATGCTGTATAGCCTTTTCGGTAGTCGCATGCAAGCACTGAATGAATCTCCAGGCTTAAATGGATGTTGCCTTTCTGCTGCGAGATCTGTTGGCGTTCTATGTGGTGGTCCTTGACTCTGTGCACATGAAGGCTTGATAAACTACACGCGATCCATCTATCTACATTTCCTCGTACTAACTATTCCGATGAAGTACAGGTTGTACCCCTTAAATTTCAGCCACCTATCGTGTTACATTGGTCCGTTTTACATAGCAAAACGAGGACCATTCGTGCCGGTTGACTTGATAACACATACGCAACCAATGAACACGCCATGCTTCCAATTCGACCGATGGATGATCGTTTTCACACTCGCGACGTAGCACTTTGCATTTTTAATTCAGTCTCCGCGATGGCCTTTGAAGCTTTTTTGTACTCACTTTGGTTCTAGCTGTTGCTTTGTCTTACACTATTGGCCCTTCATTGTCCGGCGTTTGGTGGCCTCTTCTAACACCAAGGTGGGCTGTAGAGTTGTCTAATGGCTAGGACTTGATACTTTGTGGGCGCCGGTCTCGTACTAAGGAGACGCAATCCATCAGAGTACGAGTTCTTCAAACCCACTTCCAGGCATTTGTGATCACCCGATGAGTCAGTTATTGCAGTCGAAAATTCTTTACCCATTACTACATGTATATTGCAATTATGTTTGCGTATAACCAGTCACAAAGTCTTCACTTACCACGACTCCTCACTGCATTGTGGAACAGACTATTGAGCTAAGGATCCTCGGTTTGCGTTTTCCAATTGTTGCACATCTCGATTTGATTTGCGAGAACTCACCTCTTATCACCCTCTACACTTTTGCCCGGTTGTGCTTGGAACCGCTACGCCGTTTCACAATGTACTTTGCAGTGTGCCACCTTTGACTCCATCTGTCACATCACTTTGTGGTACCTCGTGTCGTGTAAAAACAAATTACGGTTTCCGGGTTTTACGCGGAACTTCTTACACCGTAAATCAAATATTCTATTCCGAAATTACCAAGGATTATTGGTGGTATATTTCTCTATCTGATTTCTCCTTTCCTAATTTTGTGGCTTATTTCACTGCTGGTGAACCTGTTCTCCCTGCACTATTTCGAGTGTCGCCCCACCGGGCCGCCTATGGTACGTGGTAGCTGTCGAATTCAGACGCAGTTACTATACAAACACAGAATAAACGACCCAGATCGCTATATGTTTTAGTATGTACGTTCTCCAAACTGAAAGCTGCCGCCACAAGATTTGTTCGACTCATAACCAGTTCTCACAGTCACTGAATAAGTCATGTAAGTAGTTATGCTCTCTGTGGTCTCGGCTGTTGTTATTTCTACACAGTTCTCTTTTCTTGGTGGATTCCAACACTACCGCATCGATGGCATGCTGCTTATCAATACCCCACGATAAACTGTTTCACCATTCTTGGGGTTTGTTTAGGCACATTCGAATGCGATATTTTGTCTCTGACCTCTGCGCTCCTACCATCGGATAGTTCGGAATTTTTCCAACGCTTTACATCTGGCCTTATTTTTACTTACCCTTTTGTCAACTTTTATACCCACATAAGATATGACTGTCTGATTCACCTCATTCCGGCGCTGTAGTCAGTATCGGTCAATTGAACTTGGCTAAGCACATGCACATCAAACGAGCGTTGCTCTGAATAATACATTGCTTACTCTCAGTCGGAAGTGCTTACTATCCGTTAAGGCCAGTGCTGGTAGTTGGCACGTTTTTGCAAGAGAATTTCTCTTTGTGAACATCGTCATGACTTATTTTAATGTTTTTGTTGTCTGTTTGATTACCATAGCTTACACCATGGTATAGGCGCGTCTACTCATTCGTAGTTTGACTATCAACGATCCACATCTAGTTTAAATGCTCGAGTGAGGGCATATGCTACTCATTGCAGGACGCCTGTGCCAACGGTTGGAAAAGTTTGTGATCAGAAGACAAGGCAACCTTTAAATGTGCTTCTTCCTTCTTTCAACAGTTCTCTGATGGGGTTCTACTCGTCCTTCTTATGGGTCTTTTGGAGGGCTATTTCGTCCCCTTTCATGTCTACCACCCGACGCCCAGCACAGAGGCAATGCGATTGCACAATGTGAGGCTGGCGTTCGATTTGATGTTGTCGGCGGGTGTTGGTGAACCACCTGCTCAACCAGAGGAAATAGTGAGCGCTGATCCAAAAGCTATCATGCGAGTTCTATACAACTTGTATTCATTCTACGAGCGTCTGAATACGGAACGCCGGCGGCACGAAATTGCTAACATTCGCGAGCAAGATGAGCCCGAAGACTCGGTGAACGCTGCACATCCCAGCGATGACCACTCGAATTCACTCTAAATGATATAGATGCTTTCCTGTTTTCTCGGTGTATGCACCAGCTTTTGCTTGTCTTATCGCTTATGTGATACTGTACTTGTCTTTTTGATTTATTACACACTAATCTTATGCTCTTTTAATCATATAACAACTTGTGTTCCGCTTTTCCTTTAGAGCGTGGATTAGAAGTTTTCTTATTGCAAGACATTGCACCTCCTGTAACCGTATCCGAGCACACACCGCATACTTTATATGTTAGTCATTCGTTGTTCTATACCAACTGCTTGTTTTGGCACCTCAGATTTACTCAACTCCATTTTTCCTCTTACATTCCAATGAAAACGATCCCGGGTGATTACTTTGTCCGCATGAAGTTACCCAACTTACTTCAGTTGTTTCCTTTTTTACGTTTATTAAATTATTGGAACTAACTTGATAAGTTCGTGCTTTTTCTACCAACGTCAAATTGCGCATTTATCCGCTTTAACACTGTAATACACGTCGCTTGGTTTGTAGGAAAATTGGTCGTTAACGGTTATTTTGTGGATAGACCTGACAACTTCAAAGGGCCAACCTGTCAGGTTGATTTGTCGAGTTCTGGCACTGTGACTATATTTCGCTAACTTTAGCCACGCGAATCTGTTGATCGGTTAGATGATGCTTATAGATGACCATTCGGAGCACCATCGAGTGCGCGCTGTAGTGATTTATTCGCATGAGATGGACTGATAAACACCAAGTCAAGATCCGACCCCATGATCACGTGGTGCTGAGGCGGCGTTGCCCACCCAGTAAAATGTGTAGCAAACACCTGCTTCATGCAACTTACCTTGCTCAGCCAGCCGGGTTTTACTGAGCGCTGCAATATCGATGTGGTAGCGCGCCAGTTCCATCCCAACTAGTGCAGCGCGAAGCTCGGGACGCTCACTGGAGTTCCGGTCCAATAATGTGCGCATGTTCCAGCAACCGATGCTGAGTGCTTTGTGCGCAGGCATACAATTGCAATGGTTGGCAATCGCACGCGAGCTGGCAGTTGTGCTTCGGGGGGTTGTTTGAGGGACTCTGCCCGGAGCCTTTGGCTCTATAGCTTGACCCACAAGGCAGCGCGGGGCAGATCCAGCTCGGGAATGTGATTGCATAAACAGATTGGGATTTGCTTGAGGTACGTCACGCGCAGCCTTTGAGGTACTGAAATGATTCATATATGTTTTACGACCGTAGTATATATGCACCTGTGACCAAGGCCAGACGCAGGAGGGTTTTGGCGGGTTTGCGCCAATTTGACCAGAGGTTGCGTGGCTTGAGGCGGACAGTAGCAAACCATTGAATACCAGAAGGTGCCTTCCCACCGTCAGAGACAATGCGTGACGCTCGTGCTCTACCTTAATCGAGCTGTGAGCTTATAAACCGTAGCTCTGTTGTCTCCCCTGGCTAGGTTTTACGGGAAGAGGGCCATCGATCACTTCCTAACTTCCGAAGAGGATGGATTAGGATACTGGCAGGGCGCCCACTCCTGATAAGAGGACGACTTGGGTCCTCAGCCAAAGCCTTCGCTTAAATGTTCACTCGAAAGGCAGCGGGTTTAGCACGTGGTCAATTCACTGACTCATGCGGATTGGTGTCCTGGATCTTAACAGGGAGAAGGCGTAACCCAGCTCCCACCCAGCGGTCGCCAGGAGAAGGTTTCCAGGGCAAGAGCAAATGGCACAACAGTAGCAGCAGTGGGCAGACCATCTGTCAGGATCTAGCCAGCACCAGCCTCAGAGCACCACCGGCTCTCTCGCCATATATATATATATATATATATATATATATATATATATATATATATATAGCCTGAGGATAAACTTGACGGACTGTCTGACCGTCGTGCTTTCGACATGTTTAACCTCTCGTATGATATACACTGCCTGCCTGCGCTTGATGTGAATTGTGACCTTCGAATGGTATAGAATTCCCGTTATATTCATGTAAAGACGGCGTAGCACACAAGCTCTTTTTCGGCGAGTGTTCGTCAGACTAAATGCATGACATTTAAATAGAAGATAAGAAAGGATTGATTGCTTCACTGGAAACTGAAGGTGTCAAAATACCCAGAGTGGGGATGAATCCTTCACATGGAAGCTACCAGGACGACAGCTGGTCATGTTAACCCAAAGCCTTGAAGAAATGTTTGTGTACACAAGGCGGGGATTGTTGAAACGAATCGCGATCGCCTAGTCCAGTGCAAGAATTCGGCATCAGATAATCTTGGAATGGACACCCTTCACATAGTAGATCGGACGAAAGGCTTTAATGATGACGACGGGATGGTTCGTTTGGGCTTGGTGCGCAACTATCGCGGTGGTGTAGGTTTTGTTCACTCCTCAGCCTAACCAAAATGCATGGTGGTGGCAGACGCGTTTGGACAAATGTCTCATGGTGCGACATTTGTAACTGTCCAAAAGGTACAGGTAAATTGGTACACACAGAAGGTGACATCCACAGACAGTTTATTCATCACTCGGTGTAGCATGGGCTTGGAAGGGAAACTAATACCTAACTGAGCGGCCCCATAGGTACTAATATTGGTCGTGTGAACCAATCACACCCACTTTGCGCATTTTTGCATCTTGATATTCCGGTGACTCAATCCTTCCTTTCTTATCTTAACTATTTAAATGTGGTGTCTTTTGCCTAAAGATAAATAACCGAAAATGAGCTTGCATGGTGACCTGTCAAGAAATATCCACCTCGATTATAATGGGTCCAGGGGACAGTTTGTCGTTGTTAAGGAAGGCGAAGTGCACGGTTTTCGTGTCCGTGCTAGGCTCAAAAGTGCTTCCATGCATCCAGTGTGGCGGACTACGGCCTATCCACCGCACGGTTCCCCACTTAGGCACGATTACAACTTGTGTGCGTGTTGAAGTAATGTGTGATGGCTATGTTGAAGAGACGTGGCTCCCATCCGCATGTCTTCTGGTCGTATTCATTCGGATTTAGACTGTATATGATATGTGCGGATTGCACTGTGGGTAATACGGCGCAAGCCGCCCATGATCCCTCTGTAAGTGCAGGTGTCTTTTGGCTGTCCTATGGAGACCGCAGTGAGAGGTAAATCCGGAATCGGACGCCGCATACCGAGAAAGCAAAACACTAAAACAAGCAAGTACGTCCCAAAGGATTAGAAGGCGGAAACAGCGGAGAAAAACCGAGAGCCCTACTAAATTTATGCCAGTTCTAGATCAGATAGCATTTACACTACTCACAAACATCCACAGTAGGATTACTCCATTGTCCAATGGCTAGAATGACGTCACACGCCAGCGGACAAAATTTCCGGGTCGTTTCTTCGTGCTTTCTCGCCATCATTAGCTAACCGCTATGAGGAGTTAGCCAACCAAGAGAGTATAAGCAAGTAGCGCAATGAACAAAGATTTATCACGGGTAAAAAAGCATGTGCTTGACAAATCCCATAGGGTGGTTGGAGTAAACATTAAAATTCGCAGGATCATCGAATAAGTAAATCGTTATTTTAAGCGTCTACTGATTTAAATGCACTAATGCATGACGATAGTTTGAAGCGGGAATGGGATGTGCACACACAAAGTAGTAAAAAGTGCCTTTATAGTACAGGAAATTCGTGAAAAGAAAAAGGAAACGACAACGCTCACTCGTGTGTTACTTCATTTGACAGATGTGGTATGTTAATCCAGTTTAGCTACATCCAGGCTACTCACATGGACACTTCTGTATGTATCCTCACCGCCACGTTGCGGAGAGGGCCGTTAAGCACATGGTTAGGTTTGCGTTATTTCCTCCTCCAAGCGGAACGGACTATAACATGTAATGCAAGTTGGAGTGTTTCATCAGGGCGTTTTCTGAAAAGTGTTAATGTAGGGGCAAGGATAACGTGAGTCGGAAGGACATTCCAGGTATGGGACACACGGGGGGAGAAAACATTGCGTCGACAATCAAGTCAACTGTAGTGCGTGGCCAGTTTAAGCTGATGGCCTCTACAGTTGGTATTTTGGCTTAGCTGCAACAGATTGCGACATGAGCGAGTTGGCTTCGTCAGTATTAATTAAACTATGATGGGGTCTCCTGGCTGACGTCGATATTCTCCACTATACAATCTCATGGATTGGAGTCTGCGTTGATAGGAGAGATGAAACAATCCTCTAACGAGTTTGGTCGCTCTACTTTGTGGTTTCAAGGGCATCGACGTCGCGCTTGCGCCAGGGACGCCAGGCCTGGATCGCATATTCCACATGAGGCCTCACGTACGGGTTCAGGATTTGCGGAAGAATTGGTGGCTCAAAATTACCGAAAGCCCTCCGTAAGAGTCCAAGATTTCGACTGGCTCTTTTTGATGCCTTTTCAGCCTGTCTCGAGCTACCAAGATAGTACTGCATGATCATCCCTAAGTCGTTTTCTTGGGAAGCACATTGTTACTGCTGGTCTCCAAGTCGATATTCCTAGATAAGCTGGTGGCGGATGCTAACTACTTTGCAGTGCAAGAAGAATGGTTGAAAGGTAATGGGGAAAGATAATAAGTAACAAGGACTCAAAGTTGCTTAAATCTAGTACACAATGGACGGTTCGGTGCCAAACAACCGTCATTCTGTATCAGCGTCCTTCTCTTGGGGATCGCAAATTCCGATTTGGTTAAAGTCTATTGGGTAATTGAATTAGGGAATCCAAATAAACCAGCAAATAGTTCCATAGGGTACGATGGGACAAAAAGCACAACTTAACAAGACCTACAGGAAGAAAAATGCTCCAGAGTATTAAACTCAGCAATAAAAAATAAAAATGTTTTTATTCCCGATGAAACGAGACGTACAAGTACAGGCATGATCGATTGCTCAACAGGACTACTGTGGACAATGACAATGGTTTATTACGGGTAAAAAAGCATCGCTTAACAAGTCCCGTGGGATGGAAATTATTGCGAAAATCAATTGCATAGTAAAGTGAAAAGCGTTGTGGTGGACTCACCTTAGACTTATGTGGAATAGCGGAGATGTTCGCATATCAAACGTATAAATCCATAAATCCATTGGTTAGGCGTTTGGCAAGAAACCGTTTGGTTGCGTTTGTAGCCCCTGGCTAACAAGTCATAATATGAAATGTAAGTGAGACAATGCATCGTCAACACGTTTTTTAAACATCGCCAGATTGGGAGCAGAGACGACATAATTAGGGAGGGCGTTCCAAGACTCACACACGCGGAGAGAAAAGAAATTTCTACGGCATTCAAGTCGGCTATAATGAATTGTCAGTTTCAGAGGGTGACCTCTTAGTTTAGTGTTGTGGTTCAATTCCAGCAGCGGACGGCAAATGTGGTTTGGGTTCTTCAGAATCTGGTAAACCATTATGAGATCCCCCCCGCAAAAGCCGATATCGACTACTGTACATTCTTAGAGATTTCAGTCTAAGCTGATAGGGCAGATGAAAGAGGCCCCTGACGTTCTTTGTTGCCCGTCGTTGAGGAGTCTCGAGAGCAACGAGATCCTGTTTCTGCCACGGCTGCCACGCCTGAATAGCATATTCCACGTGAGGTCGCACGTAGGCGTTAAGCATTTGGGGAAAGATTGAGGGTTCAAACCGACCGAAGGCTCTGCGAAGAAGGCCGAAGTGTTGATTGCCGGTTCTCCTCGCCTTCTCTGCTTGTTTTGAACACCCGAGATCTTCCTGTACCAATACACCCAGGTCACGCTCCTGAGAAACCTTCGCCAAGGTGTGGTCTCCAATCTTGTAAGCGCTCACCGGCTGGTGACGCAGATGCATCACTTTGCACTTAGCCATGTTCAATTGAAGCTTGTTCCTCCTTGACCATTCGTAAATGCAATCTAGGTCATTTTGAAGCAGATCCTGATCTGGCTTGTTACTAATCGCCCGCCATATTTTGACATCATCGGCGAAAAGCAGGAAGTTTGAGGAGATGACTCTTGCCAGGTCGTTGATAAACACCAGGAATAAACGCGGTCCCAGCACTGAGCCTTGTGGGACACCACATTCCACGTCAATTGGATTAGAAAGTGATCCCCTAACACGTACTTGGAGTTTTCGTTGGTAAAGGAAGTTGCCAATCCAACCAAGTACTGGATCTCCGATTCCGTAACTTTGTAGTCTTTGAAGTAGGATGCGGTGATCAAGGCGGTCGAAAGCTTTGGAGAAGTCCAGATAGATGACGTCGACTCCGACCCCATCATCAGCCACTTCCGTCCAACTACCTCGTGCAATGAGTAGGTTGGTGGTGCATGACCGGTGTTGACGGAAGCCATGCTGTTCCGGTACCAAGATGTTGCATTTTTCCAGGTAGTCCATTAAAGCCTCAGGGACGACTGCTTCCATCACCTTCGCGAGCACAGGGAGGAGAGTCACTGGACGATAGTTAGCAGGATCGGAACGGCTACCGCCTTTAAAAATAGGGGTTATAATGCCACACTTCCATATAGTGGGGACTTGTTGTATGTAATACGGTTGAGATTGCTGTTTGCAAAGTCCTTGGCTCAAAAATCGTTTCATGAGTGCATATGCCATTGTGGTCATGAACTTGATGTTGAAATCGTTGCCAATGTGAAACAGTGGGCAGTGAATTTGTTTTGCTAACGAGTCCCATACAATGTTCCGAAGTGGAACGCGAATCATCATTAGTAAAGATATGGCACTTTGTCACACTGTTTTGTAGCGTTTAGCAATAATATCGAAGTCTAAAAGTCTCTCGAATGTCGCGATATCTGGTGTGTTCACCACATGTGTTGATAGTGCATTCCAATGGGAATTGATTCTGTTAAAGTCAAAATACTCCCTACAATCTTAACGGGAGTATTGCGTTACTAGTTTATGGTGATGGCGACGACATTCTTTGTAAGGGTCTAGTGTCAACAGTGATGTACATTGGTGTTCCTTTTCAGTCAGTATCCGGCATTTGAGAACGAGTTCTCCGCGATGCCGTTGGTATTCTGAGGAGAACACACCGAGTAAACGAAGGCGCAGTTAGTAACAGAGAGCGGATATTCCATGTGTTGCCTTAGTGGCTCTACTTTGAGGTTGCTCCAAGAGAGGAATATCTCGTTGTAACCATGGGCGATAGACCTGAACCGCATATTTCACGTGCGGACGAAGATATGTTTTGATCAACAGTGGTAGTATCCGTCTCTCAAAGGCCCGAGAGCTCGCCTCAAAAGCCTAAAGCTGGCCACCTTCGCTGCTTTCGAACATTGGAGCGGATTGCCAAGACTCTCTTGAACGGTGATACCTAACAGTCACTAGTCACCTGTTGCAAAACGTACTGTACCAGAAAATTTGTGTTGTAGAATTTGCTACGTACAGCCAGCAGGTGGAATTTTGTAGCATTCAGTGGGAGCTGGTTCTATTCTGCCTATTCGTTAATCCGGTCCAAATCATTCTGGAGATGGGCACGGTCGGATTCTGAGCGAATTGCTCTCCATATTTAGCATCATCTGCAAAAGTCTGCATTCGGCATTAAATGTTTTCTGGGAGGTCATTTATGTAAACTAAAAGGAGTAACGGGCCGAAGACAGATCCTTGCGGGACACCATTATATACGCAGTCTTTCGGAGTGAGTGTTGGTTATTTTAACCTTGACTGTTTTGTCATGTAGGTGACCTTCCAACCAGGTGAACAGGGAACCGTTGATACCGTAGGCAGCAAGATTTTGGAGGAAAACGAAGTGATTGTCCCTGTCGAATGCCTTAGAAATATCAAAGTAAACCACATCTATGGGAACTCCTACACCAGCTGCCGTGGTCAATGAATCCAGGACAAGGAACAGATTGGTGAGGCAAGATCGTCTGCGTCTGAAATCATGTTGGACATTGGAAAGTATTCGCAGACTTCAAAATATCGCGTGAGTTCATCTGCGATTAGCGATCCCATCAATTTGATAAAACTGGCAGAGGAGTATAAAGTTGAATTTGGGGAACCCGCTGTAGTAGAAGAGTAATAGATCGGTAATTGGCAGGATCCGATCGCTACTTTCCTTTGTATGTCGGTGATGATGCCACGTTTCCACTCAGATGGATGTATGGGAGTCAAACAGACTCTGGAAAACCATGTAAGATGTACGGTAAGCGGTAAATTTATCACGCAATTCGCAAGATGGTTGACGCGAGCTAACTCTGGATTCCCACCAACTATTTGTTTACCCACCCTAGGCCCCATGATTACTTGCCCTCCCGAGCTAACTGTTATGTAATCCACAAGATGAATAACATTATCAAATCTATCCGCTCACTCAATTTATGTGCCATAGTTACATGGTGACCGGCAAAATTATTATGTAATTGGCAAGCCGCATGTGGGGATCTCAGTTTGGATGACCAAAGCAGACACCTGCCCCAACTGATGAGCGCCGGGTTATCGAGTACCCCGTATGTGATCTCATATCGATGTTGCCATGACTTCACTTCTCACTGTAGAAACCGTTCGCTCACACTGTGCAACCCGTCCAGACCACCCTCCGCATAATCCTAAGACTTGAATCATCCTCCCGCCCCAGGGGTACGCACCTCCATGTTTCTCCCACCCCCGCAGTTTGACGGAGCCAGGCCCAGCCCATCGCGTTCCCTTACATACGCTGTATAATGAACCAATGAACCAAGGGTTAGCGGACCTAATAAAAGAAAGCTCATAGTTCGATCGTGGACTCGGTATCGTGTGACTCTTTATTTACGGTGGCAAGTACCATTTGCATTCCTTTTTGACATTATGAAGGTCGGTTGTTTCGGGACTGATCGGGCATTTTCGAGGTATGCACATATTGTATTTTAATTACTACTAGAGTCGTGCTGTAGTTAACGTCTCGGCTTCCTTTCTTGGTTGGACCGGGGAGTTTATACTCGTCACTCGATCCCCACAAGCGAATCTGTTGCTTACAGTGGGTGCTATTCATCCCAAACTGTTGTACGAGTAGGCTGACGAACCTTACCCTCCGACTACGCATCTGTTTGAGAAGTCTACGCAACTGCTCCATACCCACCGACTGGAAGGAGGTGACAAACAACTACTTGAAAACTACAGACCGGTCAGTTTGACGGACGTACTGGCCAACCTGTTGGAAAGGGTTGTGAGCGATGCTCTCGAAGGATTAAGACTTTTAAGTACCTTTTGGCAGATCTTGTCGATTCCCGAGGCATTTTTTCCCGGAGAGACTGTAATTTGTTCACGACAGCCTCTGGGGTAAAGGTGCCTTGAATAAGCTGATGACATTTGTTTGGAGTTGATAGAGTAAATGTTCCACATTGTTTATAGCCACTGAGCCAAACTGCAGAAGTATAGCGTTTGCGTCATCCACAGCAGTAGCCGTTAAGCCACTGGCTCAGTACGAATCGCCAGTGTCCATTACTTGTATGACAGTCGAGGATGAGCCGCGCAATATTGCATTTAGATATCAGCCATGGCCGTACGCTACCGTCAAACAAGGCACAGTGGTAGAAGTCCCCAACTCGTAAGACTAAGGGGACACGGGTACGAGCCCAGTAGGATTCGGCGGGTGCACTCTAATGACGACTCCCAACAAAAAGAAATGACAGCCTAGCGATTTTCCGGATGTAAGGATGTCTGCTGTGCATAACTGAGGAATCTACTCAAAAATGTCCCATTAAATGATTAGAGTGCCATCTAGGCAGCCAGCATGGTGTAGGCTCCACTAAAGATAACAGACGACTTCATATGTGTGAAGATGCTCGCCAATATCTTGTGAGCAGTAACTTCCGACATAGCACTCGCCGGAGGGTGACGTGGCGTACAAAAAATACTATCAAGCATGGGAACAAATTGATGACATAGGATCAGATAATGTTGCAGAAGCTGCGTCCAGAACTATCGTTCGATTTGGAGCACATGCGTGGACACTGACCATGCACTTGTATTTGCTGATCTGCGGGTGTGTTTTGTCGGACGCGCACGATGACCTTGTGAGCGTATTCTCAACAGCTAACTGGCGAAGTCAGCTGCTCTGAATGCGTATTGAAGTACACTGGCATCCGGGTTGAGTAAGCGGTCCCTGCACACTTGAAGGTCACTGGTCACATGTCCACCAGACCTTAATAGCAGCAGCGGAATCATCATCTGGTCAACATAAACATTGCGTCTCTTCGCGGTCTCTGGAACTTATTGACACTCGACGGCATACTCTGAGTGAAGCAAACGGCGTGCTAGCCTGAAGATAGACCGCGAATCCTGGAGGTCTCACCGTGCGTCAGAGGTGGAAGTGGCCGCTGCTCTTGGTAACCATCGGAAGTTATTCCGCCTGATACGGAGACGGGCAGCACATGGTGTTAGCTGGACTATATGCGGCAAGTAGATAGCCTATCTACAACTTGTCAAAACGCTTAGAGTACTAGGTTGAGCACTGTGAAAGGCAATTTACTTGGCCGGAATTGTTAGATTCCCCAGCGGACAGCAAACGTCCTGCTCCTTGGGCTGTCGCTTTAAATCCAAATACTCACTCAGCAGTCGAATGTGAGATCAGACTGCTGATGTTGAATAAGGCCGCGGGACCGGATGATCTTCATCCAGCCCTCTTCAAATTCGAGGGAGCTGCTCTTGTCGATGATTTACACGAGTTACTAGTGAAA
The DNA here is from genome assembly GCA_944474145.2 of Dicrocoelium dendriticum. Classification (NCBI taxonomy): domain Eukaryota; kingdom Metazoa; phylum Platyhelminthes; class Trematoda; order Plagiorchiida; family Dicrocoeliidae; genus Dicrocoelium; species Dicrocoelium dendriticum. The sequence goes on from CALYDF020000258.1 coordinate 17,278, forward strand.
CTGTGGGAGCGAGAAACTGTCCCAACCGATTGGAGCCGCTCCGTCATAGTCCCCGTTTTCAAGAGAGGCTCACGTTCGGAATGCGGCAGCCATAGAGAAATCAGTTTGATCTTCATCGCCTCTAACTTTCTTACCCCTTTCTTCCTTGGGCGACTGAATAGCACTCGTTAAAGCCGGGTTCGTGAACAGCAAGCCGAGTTTCGTCGAGAGCGGGTTTGCATTGATCACATCACTTTGTGTCAATTGTTGGAACACCGTCACATATATTGGTGGCCCAGCGTTGGCACGTTTCTCGACATCAAAGGTGCTTCGAGTCGACTGATCGATGTACCCTTTGAGACTCTCTACTCAACAAAGGTGTGCCCGAGAAATATGTAAACATTATCCGAGCGCCATACGCGCGTAGCTCGGGCATAATGAGGGTATACGGCAACCTGTCGCAGTGTAAGAGAAGGGTGCCCGCTATCACCTTTCCTCTTCAATTCTGCTATGGAGAAAATGATGGAGATCGCGTTCACAGGATACAACTTAGGTGTGGAGCTGCTACCAGCTGAACAACTTCTTGATTTAGAGTATGCCGACGACATAGCCTTCATCTGTGGCAACTTCCAAATGTGCCAAGCTGCAGTGGACAAATTAGCATTGGCTGTCAGTACTTCCGGGCCTTGCTTTGCACCTCCGAAGAGTAAAGCTTTCCTACAAGATTGGCAGGGACCGCCTCCTGCACTGACCCTTGGTGGGGATCGGCTAAAAGTTGTTCAAAAATTCAAATACCTGGGTAGTTGTATCAGCCCCACTTGAGACGAAGATAAGCACGAACGGTATAGCAAAAACGCGACGCGCTTTTGCTAACCTTCACCATTTATGGTGTCGGCGCGACATCATTCTCACTCTGAAGGGCGGAGTGTACAATGCACCGGTATGTTCGACCCTACTGTATGGTTGTAAAACCTTATCATTAGATCGGCAAGTTACGTTCGACAACCGGTGCCTTCGTAGTTTGGCTCACATCTGGTGGGAACACCGTGTGAGCAATGAGCATGTTCGATGCCTTGTTTATGGCACAGGAAGAAGAAACGAACCGATCAGCACCGTTATTTTATGCACCAGGCTACGATGACTGGGCCACGTTTGCACATGACAACCCACTGACTCCCGCAACGTGCGTTGTTTTCGCGCCGCCGGTATGGATGGAAGAAGAGGTGGTCAAGCGATGACTTGGTCAAGAGGAATGTAGGACTTACTTCGAAGTTCGCGTCACTTGGAGCATCACGACTCCCTGTTTAAGATCCAAAAAACGATGAACGCGTTTGGCTGGATACATGTGTTGACATGGGTACGTTCCGACCTCAGAGGCATTTGTGTTGTGAGTTCCTTTGCCCCTCTCCCGCTAAGCCTCTCCTCCAATCGCGCTCTCATTTCTTAGGCATAATGTAACTTTTCGCTGCACAATACCGTTAGCAGCTTTCCGGAACGGTGCCCATCCGTTATTGCTGACAGCTGATGTGCCTCGGTTGCAGGTTTTATCTTCTTTGCTTATATATTACGGCACAACGGCTGAGGTGTTTTTCATCTCAAGCTTAGGTGTATAAAGAAAATGACGATGGAGATCTGAGTGCATCAGTTAGGTAGCGTGGATTAGGGTCCCCGCTCCAGTCTGAACAACTTTAGACGCCATGGTGCTATGCTAATCGTCGTACCCCCTGCGGTAGCATGGCAATGAAGCATTAGTAGAAGCTGCTGGGATACGAGGGCTGCACAGTGTGTGCAACGACGTTCAGTAGAAAGAATTCCGCCCATATCGAAAAGTATCCATAGCACACCGAAACCTTATGCTAGTGTTTCGCTGCCATGAAACCTCCAGCGGTTGCACTCAGGCTGGGATACTGCGCGATCACAGCATCCTTACCGTTTCCAACCAGTGACCCGTGGCTTAAAAGTAAAGTCCAAACCAGTCCGTCGCTCAGCTGCTACACCACAATCAGTGAGAGAGAATACGTGCCCGGCCGGGTATCTAAATGACCACCACGACGTTATGCATATTAGGCACGATATTTACGACGTCACGGTGGTCAAGTCTTGGACTTGAAAAGGGACACCTGATATGGAGCATTGCGGAATCTAAGAAACGTAAATGGCACTTGTTTGATTCAGCTTTTAGCCCGCAGGTTAGAAAAAAGGCATCAGCAATAAGCTGGTACGCAATACCGACGCTTCGTTGCCGCGCAACCACCACCGGTCGCACGTGGGCTGAAGATACTGCCAGGATCGCTCTGCTCCTACGCAAGCTCGAACCCGCACCGCAAGATTATCATTCAAGCACGTTACCTCTAGGCTATGGGCCGGCCTTAGGATGGGAAGCCAGTGGCCTAATATGATTTGACTAAGTTCTTTTTCTCATATATTCGAATTACATATTGCTGAAGTCGGTAAGTGTTCGCGTGTAAATGCATGCGCGTTGAGATTTGATAAGAAGGTTGATGAAAAGCCAAACGGAGCGGAATCATATTACTGATCATATCCAGTGTCATGGAGCTGGGAAACAGGGCCGAGAAATTACGGTAAGGTTTAGCCGCACGCGATCGGTCTCACCTCTGATGACTGATTGGTGCTAAAACAGGATAGCCCCGTGTCAAGGTCAATTCACCCATGTACCTCTTGACTGTATACTGACGTATAACAAATGCCTTGTCCAGTACTCTTGTTCCGTCTGGCTGGGCGGAATGAAACTTTGTCAGGTTTAATAATCAAAAATGACAAATAACTAATTAGATTGGCCGTTCATTTCACCATCATGTGAAGGTAGGTTAGTATTTTACATGGTACAATCCAGAGGAAATTGGCCTAATGCATAGCGATAGAGATTTAAGCACTGCTGTCGAGTACGAATGTCAATCGTCATCATTGGAGGTGCCGGTGGATGGGAAAGATGTATTGGATGATGTCCATGATGAATCTTCCGTAGTGGTTGTCGTTAAATCACTTTCGGAAAATGTTTCCGGCTTAGTTACCTCAGTATGCTGCTTTCGAAGTTCCAGGGCCTGAAACCGAGCGTTCTGGATATTCACAGGCATTAAAATGTCATACACATTTGTGATAAAGTTATCCACATTTCTCAGGTATATCGGTTTCCGACAGGTTCTGGTGCAAATTGGGCACTTAGAACGCCGTTTCAACCACAAACGGATACAGTGGGCGCAAAAGAAATGCCCACAACGTAGTACAGTTGGGGCTATCATTACATCGTGACAAATTGCACATGAGAATTCATTTTCAATCAGGGTATGTAACGACTGTGACAAACAAGTTTTATCAGATGGCGAAGACATGGCGTCAAACTCTTGATTTCTCGGTCTCTTGCTTTGTTTGGAAGTACTCATGATTTTCAAGGACAAGCTGTCAAAATCAAGGCAGTAGACGAGTGAGCAAACGATTCATATGAACTGCGCGAAAGATCAATAGCGTCCATGCAAATCAGCTGAGAACGGACATCACGTGTCTAATTGAGGGACCCAATCAGAAGTTCACAACCTCCGGAAAGCAAGTTGCAGCGCATGTCAATGCTCTGCTAACTTAGCCAGGGGGAGTCATACCCGTTGAATCCTATACAAACCGAGAATCTGGTTGGCCAACATGAAATGAAAGAAACGAAGTCCACAACCGGGAGCAAGATAAGTATGAAGCTAGTACAATGGTCGGATAAGCTTGCACCTGTATCCTCAAATACGCCTCTGAGATACGAAGAATTCAACTGTTTGTACACAAGGCCTCCTCGACAATTTAACTGTGGTACAATCTCGCCAGAACTCAACGTATTGTGATCTGATCACAGTAACCGACCTATTTTTATGACGAAGTCATTGATATCGAGATCGCCCTACGAACCACATTCACCCTACGTAAATAATGACTTATTAGCGAAGTGCAATTGTGTGACATCGCAGTGACTTGTATTTCGTACTCGCTGATATCTTGCTTTGAAGCCGCCTGCGACTGAGACGTAATGACATGCTTAGTTGTCATCGTAAGCCATACAAGCCAGAAATGGACTACCGTCCAGCTTATACTACAAAGACTGTTCTGACACGATCTTACAGATCTTTCGCTTTCGAATTCCAAGCTTCCATCGATAAGTTACAGCCGAACTGAAAGAGTTGGTAGCTGGCGTACCGCTTAATAATCACTTCAATTCTGCTACGAGATTCAGTATGCGGAACACTTAGGTCAGCTTGGACGCCTAGTCTACTAATGAAGAACTTATGATCGATGCAGTAACAATCAGCAGTCCTTTGGGACAAAATGATAAGGATCACTGCAGTTCCGCAGAACATTTCAACGGGACTGTGATGGGTGTGACCTATCAAACTGAATAGAGGGATAAAAGGAGCGAGCTAGACAACCAATGGTCGACGGATATAACAGATTCGGCCGTTGGACGATAATTGGCCGAGGTTCATGTGCACTACGGGAAGTTCCCCAGTTAGTTTAACCGAATCCAAGGAGAAACGACATCGGCCCATTAGGGTCGTTGTAGATGGAAATGCACGAGCAATGTATACAGAGAAGCCATGCTGTAATTTTCTCAATTGGCTTGTTCAATAGATACTTGCTCCCGAAGGACTAAGTTTCGAGAGAGGGACATCCTAGAAGGCTCTGTCGTAACGCATCACATCATCCAGTCCGCCACTGTTTGAGCACTGCTAAATGATCGAGCCCCTGATGTGGTTTGGGAGGAATGTGTTAACCAGTTAAGTACGCTAGTAGCAAACACGTCAGAAATTAAAAGACCCAGTTGGAAAAGAGAGTCCTTGCTGGTGCTGGCTTGCGGAACAACTTCCTCGTGTTGCCAGCTGGGTGGTTGGGGTTTATCCCGTTCCAGGCAACAGTTCGATGCAGTGTTCCAAGATGTGGTGGATTTTCGTCTGACGTATATTCTCCAGACAAAAAATCACATAAATCCGTCCAATAACACTGCAACTTGGCGGATACGATTCGCTACTACTACTTCGGCTTGGACAACCGGGTAGTATCTCACCCTCTGACGAAACCATGGTCATTGTTGTGTTGTGTTTTCTTTTACTACTTCTGTACCTTCTTTTGTATCCCATGGTTTCCGATGGCTTTACGTCTATTCGTAAACCTTTGCAAATATATATATATATATACTAAATAAATTCACCGCCATTAGCTTCACTCTGATGGAGCAGAAGAGTATTAAGGCGAAGTGATGCGGTAATTGTGAGGCAGAGTGGGTGTTTGAACTGACTTATAAGACATAATAGGCGTGATTCTCTGAGCTGCTTCGCTGCCTTGAGAGTAGGCTATTCAGCCAAAGCCTCGACACGGTTTCGCTCCTCGGCTTGGGTGCGTTTCCATTTACAACTGTACCTTTCTTTGATTTGCACTGCTTTTGATGCCCAATGTTTGTAGACTGCTGCAAATAAATATATGGTAGGCGGCATCCGATTCCAGATTTGTCTGTCACTGTGGCCAGCCACAGGACGCCTGCGCCTACAGAAGGACCATGGATGGCTTGCGCTGCACCACCCACAGTTCCATCCACACACCCCATATCCAGTGTAAACCGGAAGGAATAAGACCGGGAGGCATGTGGATGGGAGACACGTTTCATCAACGGAGCCGGCCCACACTCCTTCACAGACAAACACAAGCACACTGTATTTGGGGAATCAAGCGCACACAAAGCGGTGGCTGGACCGTAGTCCGCTCCACACTGAGTGCATGGAACCACACTTCGAGCCTAGCACAACCACAAGGACGGTGCACCCCGACCCATCCAGCAACGACCAACTGTCTTCTGGAGCCAGTATGAACGAGATAGTGGGTAACAGACAGGTAGGCACCTTGTCAACATGCACATCAAGCGCAGCCACACCGGGGATATCAAACAAAAGTCAATCACCTGGAACGACAAAATGAAATGAAATAAATCGGACAATGCATACAGATACGGAGACATAACACTTCACTTAATAGGCGGATAAAATAATTGATTAGGAACGGATCCTTGATGAGGTCAAAAAATATATTTTAAGGAAATGAGACAAACACGAAATGTTATCGAGATTAACTACAATTAGCTTCAGCAACGTGCGCAAGTTCATAAAAGAGAGTACATGTAGACATTTATATGAGAAAGAAAAGCATTAGGACAAAATTGAAAACCCGCCACCTGTAATAAATAGACGTAGCATGCAAACACGCGGTTAGTAAATCGAATACAACGTAACTACAAACGCAGCGCCGGTCCTGTCCACGTTCTCTGCAGGACCCGTCGTCGCTTCCGTAGTGGTCCCGAGTGGCCTCGCTCATGGCTCACTAGCCATGCCTGACTCAGGCAATCGCGACCGCATGTGCTACAGCACCATGTGCTCGATGTCGATGGAGTGCAACCCATCGGTGCTTGCCGCTTCTTCTCTGCAGGTATGCGGTCTTTCTCAAGCACTTCGGCAACTGCCTTCGTGATTAGATCGCGCCATGCACGCCGATCAACCGCCTTCGATTCCCATGATCTGCAATCGAGATTAGAACGTGATAGGCTCACCTTGATCATGTCCCGGTAACGAAGATTCGGTTTCCCAACATGCCACCCCCACACTCAGTTGATCATATAATAGCTGCTTCGGTATCCGCGTCGAATCCATACGGCTCACATGACCGAGCCACCTCAGGTGTCTCAGAAAAAGTATGCAGTCCGCTGCATACATTCCACTTCGACGCAACACTTCCGTGTCTGCAACTCTGTCGCCCCATCCGATGCGCAGAATCCGTCGCAAACACTGTTGATGGAACCGCTCGAGATATCGCACATCCCGACGGTACATCGTCCACGTTTCACTGCCGTATAGAACGGACAGCACCATGGATTTGTACACCATCAGCTTCGTGCCAATAATAAGCCGATGGTTTTTCCACACTCGGTACTCTAGCTTCCCGAATGCCGCCGCTGCCTCCACACGCGGATACACAGCTCACTGTGTATCTGCTGATCAGTCGACATCACACTCCCAAGGTAGCAAAAGCGGGTGGTTTCCAATATCTCATCACCAATGCTGATTCGCGGCACTATTGCAGATTGCACCACCGGTGAAAGCCGAAAGTGACAGACAGTATTGCTGGTGTTGATGGTGAGCCCGAATTTGGCCGCTGTCGAAGCTGTCATGTGTTGCGACTCATACGCGCTGTGTGCAAACAACGCACAGTCGTCAGCAAACAGCAACATACTCACAGTCTGTGTG